>JAODXP020006257.1:7500-58535 GCA_027497455.2 Sardinella longiceps
TTGGTCTGCCCCATTCTGTCATATTTACAGGTATTAAGCAAAAGGTCAGCCCTAATAGACTGCAGAAAGGTCAGACGTATTAGATTAAAGGAGAAACCCCACTCTACCGATCTAATAAGCAAACTCAACGCCACGGATTTGAAGCCCTGAAACAGTGTCTGTCATTAACACTATACTTAAGTGATGTGAAGCAGATGCTCATTATAACTATTAACCGTAGGGTTTATGGTCAGTTAAATAAAAAGAGAAAATATGGATGTAGTTACACAAGTCTATTAAAAATCCTGGGTGATGATTATCGTGCAAAAGATCGTTCTCTTTACAAGTCTGTTTGGTCTGTTATTAAATTATTGGATGGCACGGTGCCCGAGTAAATCTTAATTCTCAGCGTTCTCATTAACTTCAAGTCACACAAAATGATGTGGGTATTGCATGTCCAGGGAAATCATAGACCAATCCAAGCCTGCTGTATACTTAAGGATAGTATTTAGACACTTTAATATTCCACTACTAATAGCAAAACAGAAGTAGCTCAGAAACAACATCCAGTTCAGCCAAACTCTGAGGTCATTATAATCACATCTCACATTGCAAACAAATTATTTAACTAAATGTGCACAACAACAAACTCATCCAAAAAACAAACATATTTAATACCTCAGTCATTTATCCATCAATCCAATCATGTCCAAAAATAAACCAAGCTGTTAATTACCTTGCCAGGACAACAGGGACTGCACTAAATCCATAGACAGTCTCAGAAGCATCAGTGAAGCTGCACTAAAAAAGAATGTGCAGACCCCCTCAAGTTTGCTACCATACAGACAATGTTTATGCTGGTGTGTTTATGCAAAGGTGAGAATGTGAGTGTACGTTTCTGAGTGTGTGAGCATGTGTGTGTGTGTGTGTGTGTGTGTGTGTGTGTTTGTGAGATGATATGCAGGGAATGATGATGCCTACCTGGAATCAGTCTGGCTCCAAGACACCTTGTGTCTGTCACTGTGATCAGTGCGCCCTCTCCCTACTTTCGGAAAGTTGTGATTGACTAACCAAGGGAGAGGGAGGGGGAGAGAGAGAGAGAGAGACAGAGAGAGAGAGAGAGAGAGAGAGAGAGAGAGAGAGAGAGAGAGAGAGAAAGAGAGAGGGAGATAGATAGACAGAAAAGGAGGAGAGACAGAAAGAGTAAGAGAGAGAGAGAGGAAGAGAGAGAAGGAGGGGAGGAGAGCTGTAAAATTTTCTCATACTTCAAGAATTTTTCCTCCCTCTCTTCAACCCCCCCTCTGCACTCTCTCTCTCTCTCTTCGTCTCTCTCTCTCTCTCTCTCTCTCTCTCTCACTCCATCTCACTCTCTCCTTCTTTCTGTCTTCTCTTCCCCTCTCTGTCTTTCTCTCTGATGTAATTCTATGTGCTTTACGGGTCCCCTCTGGGCGGTGGATTTCAATGGAAAACATCTGATTTTTGAGATGTTTCGAGAGGCTGTGCTTGAGCTTTGATGTGATTTCAGGGGATCTCTGTCCTCCCAGACATTTTATAGTATTAGTGAGACAGTCCTTGTTATCTCCTCCTTATTCTTATAGTCTTTAGAAGCCCCATTTTATGTTTCTATATCTTTCTTTTTGCTGGCGAGGGGTAGAATCTGTCTGCCTCTCTCTCTCTCTCTCTCTCTCTCTCTCTCTCTCTCTCTCTCTGCATGTGTGCACTCCATCTTTTTTGCTGTTTCACGTTTTTTTTTTAATTTACTTTGTAGTTTGTTCAGGATTTCTTTGACTATTTCTCATTAAGCATCCATTATTAAGTACCAAATTTCATTCAGTTATCCTTTCCTTTTTCTCTCTTACATTCATTTTGAGACGCATCTTTTGACTCCTCCTCTCCTTCAGCTGCACAGTTCATTAAAACAGTGAGAGTATTTTACAGGTGGGCAAATGAAAATCTCATGATCTACAATTGAGTTTCACGCTTTTCCTAATTCTGTCCATTAAAACATCTATAAATAGCCAATGGAGACCAGTGTAGGCTTTTTTTAATTACACGTTAGGCGAGGCTGTGTGAGGTTACATGTTTCGGGGCTATATATATAAACTTTGCATGGAGCCAAGAGACAAAGTCGTAAATGAACTCTGCTGTTTTGAGATAGACGCACAGCGTTTGGGATTAGCTATGTCTTGGTGTGGGTCCCTTTATAGAGGCCTCAGGGATTTGGAGGAGACATAACATTTTTCCAATAATGTGTTCACTTCCTTGTTTTCTTCGGCAATGAATCATGCCCTAGAGATGACACATTATCAGCTAACTCCTGCTTTCCCACAGAGGGCTATTTATCAGTGCATAGTCTGGAGGCTAAGCATGTTTGAATACTCCTATTAATTAGATGATTTATTGTGCAGTTTGTTTGTGCTTTGCCATTAACTAAACTGCATCATCTGGTGATGGTAATAAGGCATTGTTTGCATGGGGTAATTTAGATGCTATTTTGTGTGTGTGATTTTGCATTGTTGTATAGAATCTTTCAGTACATTCCATCACTCCCACTGTCTGTGTGTGTGTGTGTGTGTGTGTGTGTCTGTGTGTGTGTGTGTGTGTGTGTGTGTGTGTGTGTGTGTGTGTGTGTGTGTGTGTGTGTGTGTGTGTGTGTGTGTAGAGCATGTGTTTGAATTAGTAATTGCATATACAATACATCATCACCATCATCATTGTCATTTATCATTGTCAACACAGAACTTAATCCCATTGATGCTGACTTAAAAATAAGATGCAGATGGAACAAATGTCAATGACACACAACAGACCACATGTGTGTTCAAACTTGGCAAACAGCGGTTAATGTTTTCTTTTAATTACTGTGCAGGCACACTAAATTGTTCAATTTAAACACTTACCTTTTTTAGAATCAGTGTGTGTTTGCCAAACACTCCCCTTAGACCATTTGTGTACCATTTACACTGATCCCAGAGCAGAGTAAATATTTTTCATGACCCTTATTTACAAACCTTTGTCTTTTGTTGAGCAGTTTTAATACACTTCATTAGCCAAATTTCCTCTAAATGCAGCTCAAATGTCAGTATTGGCCTTGTGAAATATCTCCTCACTGAAGGACAATCTCATTTCTTTTCTCCATGCATGCTTTCTGCTTGTTGACCTCCATACCACTGCCCATTACTCACCCAAGTCCACCGCTGGAGCACGATCCACCTGCTGCCCATACCAGGAAACACACCACCAAACGCCCATCAATCAGGACACAAGCCCGGTGTGTTCTCTTCCAATAATCTATGTTCCCTGAATCCCGCGCCTCTGGGAAAGAAGACAGACGAGACAAGTCAGGAGAAGTGGATGCAGAGGGTGGTTATTGAAGTCGTTATCTAATGACGGATTGCTAGTATTCATTCTCCAGGACAGGCGTGGTGTTAGCATGGGGAGTAGAGGTATTGAAGGAGGGGAGTCCTGCTTCAAGGTATTGATACAGTGCGGCTGTGGTTCTTTTTCGGTGTTCCAGGGGTCAGCCGGAAAACGTTCCCTGTCAGACGTGCTCTTTTCCAGTTGGAGCTCATCAAGGGAGAAGAGCCTGGAGAGTCCAACGCTGGGGCTGAGTCACTGAACTGATAGAAGATGGGTGGGGATGACATCTGGGCCATGGGACTCTCAATCATCCTACCTCAACAAAGGCATTCACCTATTCTATAGAAGTTTTACAACAGGAAACCTGAGTGATAGATTGATTAACAGCTAGACTGATGCACTTATTAGCTAGAATAGTTCCAGTTGTCTCCCTGATGCCTCACAGGCTTAACCAACTTAAGTATTTAGTAAATGAGTTTGCAAGTCTGTGTGAGTGCTCACCCAGCTGTTGATTGGGACACCACTTGCGATATTAACAACACTAAAGACACATTGCAACAATACAAAATGTAAAGCCTTTCGTATTTATTAACAGAACATAGATAATAAAAATGTTAAGTTTGTAACTTTCACCATAACTTTTTTCCCGAGAACCCACAGCCAAAATGCTTCCGTTTGTTGGTAATTGTAAATTGTTAACAGGTGCTTTTTGGACGATTCAGATTTTGACAGCGGAACCACTAAACACTCACAACCTTAGCGTGAACACGCATTTAAGTGTGCGAGTGTAAGGGCGGACATTGAGACTGGGCCTATGTGTCTGTTGAAGCCAAAGTAGACACTGTGACCCTGTGGCTCTGAGTCTCGAGAGGGATGATGCTGACAGCTGAGCTGGGCAGATGATGTATGTGTTAGCAGAACCCAAGCAGAAACTCTGAGCTCATGACTGAGGACACTGAGTGAGATAGTGGCATCTGTGGGGCTCTAGCGGTTATGCATGTGTTAACATCAAAGTAGTCCTGTTTTTCCTCTGAGGCTTCGCTCGGACTTGTGCATCAACAAGTGGGGTAGAAAAGACTTGTTCCAGGGGAGTCATTGCTTGATTATTTATACTGCCGCCTCCAGCTCTTGTGTCACCTAGTGGCTTAATAGGGTTACCTTCTGGATGGATGGAAAACATAACAAATTCACTCGATAAATGGGTTCCTGTTCAACTGGCACATCAGGGTTCTAGGTCACGGGCAAGAGCAAGACTTCAGCCATTACCGGCTACAGTGTGCTGGACCAAAACGATAACTTAGAAAACCAAGTAAAAACTAGCATTCTGCATAGTAATTCTTTTTCAGAGGGTTTCTGCAGAGTATGTAAATCCTCCTATGGTTTGCTGACAACCAGGTACTAACAACAGCATGCAGGGAACTCCAATGCTGGTAAAAAAATATATATATATATATATATACATCTATACACTACTGTGAGTCAGTGTGGACAAAAGTCGTCTCATTTGCAACATGAAGAAAAATGTAAATGTAGGATCTCACATGAGTTTCCAGTCTTCCACTGGTCCCGATGGTGGTCTAACACTTAGTAAAAAGGGGTCTGCTTGTGCTCAGGTCTAGTTGCTTCTCGGGCCAGGACAGTAGAATCAAACAAAGGTTCTGGGCCACTTTGTAAACAGCCTGTACCCAGGAAGAACCTTAGCACACCGAATCCTTCAAGAGCTTTATTTCAGGTGCAAACAAATACTGACATTTCGACGTGAGAAAGTGCTTACTATGTGTAGTTGGTCTATAGGTACTCATTCTACAATACCAATATGTATCTTCAGTCTAATCAGAATGTGCAAGAGGAGATCTTCTCATGGTTGATAGGGAAGAGTCCAATTTTTTTTCTTTCCTTCTTATTTTTTAATCTAAATTACTGAGGTCATGGGATTCAGGAAGCCACTTCAAGTACACACACTGTTGTGTAAAATCAGACCTCTTAGAAATCAGGTTACAGGGATCATGTGATAATTATGTTTTTGGCTTAAGTTTCTTTTCCATCTTTGCTCTTTCTGGGTTTATTCCCCTTCCTGTGAACACAGAACTGGAAGTAAACATATTAAGTGACTTTTCTGCCCCCTTTCAATGAAATGACATGCTTGTTGTTCTGCCAGACGTAAATAAATAAATTCCAAAATAGGATTACAGAATAATTAATTCCTTACTAGGACCATATGCCCACCTGTTTATTTTCCCAAAGTACATTTCTCAGCACTCAAGATTTGTTCACTAACATCATTTTTGGGGTGCATTTTTGCTTAGGGCGCCTCTACACACAAGGTTTGGTGTAGCGCAAATAAGTGCTAATTGAAGGTGGATTTGGGGTAATTCTAGCACAACACTTTCCATGTAGCCTGGTAAATTCCTGAGATAGTGAACCAATCAGAAATGGGCTTTCACCCATGACTCGAGGGAAGTGGGCTTACAGAAAAAGAAATCAAGAAACATTTTAATCTATTCATTGATCACATTTCAGTAAAGTGAAAGATGACAGGTATGCAGTTTACCGGCTCAATCCCAGATTGAGGTAATCAGTTGTGCCAGGCTACTTTCTCACTTTCTTTTCTCACATTCAACCACAGGGCAATGCCTGGTGGGCCAACGGTCATTTTTGGACCAAGGCTAAAATAATCTTGAAGGATATTGGGCTATTCCAATGTGCAGGCAATTTTATGGTCCCAGTCCAGCCCTGCATTGGCACATCATTCACATTGGCAACCATTTAGCTAAAGGAAATGATGAGGGAAGGCAATGTTATCGCACTGTCAATAGCAGCCAGGGAAAGGGGCTTGGAGGAATATTTTGTACTTACTGTAGTCTGTCATGGCTAAGAGGAAATTTTTGTTACAACATTAAAGACTTTTTTTTTCCAAACTGCAAACTGTCATAAAATACAACTAGGCCTACATTCTCCAAAATTAAATTTAGGTGACCAGTGTCAGATGCCATGTATTGGGCCCTATTGGCCATGAATAATGTGACTTTGGAAAGGAGCCAGCCTAAAATGTAATTGGCTGACTGAAGACCAGACCTCTGCTCAGACAAAGGTGTCTGTCTGTCTGTCTGCCTGCCTGCCTGCTAAGGGCAGCAGGGAAAGTAGGGGCTCCGCTGAGACTATTAGACAGGACCATAAATACAGCAGAAAAAGGAATGGCTCAAACATATGGTCAAGTGTTGCTCCCTGGCCTTCCCCACTGATGTTGTCTCCTTGTTAAAAAAAAATAAAAAAGAAATGGCTTAGCTTCAACAGATGCCATCCATGTTCTGAGAACTGTAACCTGCTGGAGTTCCCATGTTACTGGTGCCTGTGAACCCCCCCCCCCCCCCTTCCTGTGCTGCTAACAAGAAGCTAATGGATGTGGCTGTACTGTATTTCGATTTCGGCTTGAACTAACCCTACTGTATTATGTTCTTGGAGCTGTCTATATGCATGTTTTGTGTCCATAAGAAAATGGCTCTTCCTCTATGATGTGGCATGGAAAGTGCAACAAAGTATGGTGTTGTTAGAGAAATCTACCTCAACACAAAGCAGGGAAGGAGTGAAATCAGGCAATTTATTGTGTTCAAGTTGCTCTGCAAGGGATTGCAGAGACATTGGAGGACATTAAAACTAGTTTGGTGTTGGTCTGCATGGGGTAGGCCTACAGCGCAGCACAGGTTTTTTTATATATATATATATATATTATTTATTTGGTTTGACTTGGTTGTTTCTTCAAATTTGGTTTTAGAAGTACATTTCTACAAGGAAATATTGCTCATAAAGGTTGCTTTGTTTTGGGCATATTTTTGTTGCCATGGCATTTTGGTTGGGTGTACAGGCTGCTAGCCAAAGCTGGAAGGGAGGGCCTGCTTTAGATCCTGGGTAGAATTTGTGGCACATTTATGACTGCCACAAGCTAACTGTGTATTGATGTGGATTGATTGATATTGCATCTTGTGTCATTTTGAGAGATGTTAAATAGGCTTGACTATTGATTGACCCCAGTGGGCAATCCCAACTCTTCGTGTGTCAGTGCCAATGCTAATCCACTAGCAGCTGATTCTGCAGTGGGTTTGGCCAAGACCTGATGGAATGCCAAGGCCAATCAGAACCAAGCAGGATGCTTTTGGTGTTCTTCAGTCTGAAACCTGTTACTGTGTTGTAATTTTCAATACTGCAAACAAGCTTCGCTCTACAGGGGATTTGACACCATATCAGGCTTGATCAGAAGTGACCCAGATGTAATCAGTTTTTTCCCCTCCAGCTGCAGCCATTTTGCTTATTCATTATTATATTTTTTTTCCTTTAGCGCTACGCTAGTAGCTGATTGAGGAGGCTATCTAGCCAACATCTGACATAATATCATGGCTGGAACTAATCTGGTGTGACAGGTGCTAAGTTACCACAGCATTGTTTAGCCATAATAACCACTGAATCCATGTAGGAGTATCAAGTTTGAAGAGGAGTGTGCATTGCTGTTGGCGAGGAACGTCTCAACTATTGTGGGAATAAATGACTCAAACTGTCCAAATAAACCTCAATAAACCCTACCGTCAATAAACACTGATCATGCTCGAAGAGTTGCAACTAAAGGAAGCATTCCTGTAAATATTTTGTAAATGTTACAGGAATAGCAATGATTCAAACACATGCTTAAGGGTGTCTCTGATCCTCCCTCTGCAGATGTTGAGGCTTAATAAAACAATGCTGTTTTCTAAACAGACTTGGTTTCTCAGCAGATTGGCGTTCCCTACAGAGAGAGTGACAGGCTTCAGAGTAAGGATCAGTGCGCGACTGATGTTTCCCAGAGCTGCTTTACACGGCAACAAAAGCCATGGCCCACTCACTTAACACATATCTCACACGCAGATGGACCTCAGCACGTAATCCAACAGCCTCTGTTGTCCAGGCTGTTTTTTTTTTCTTTTTCTTCTTCATCTTTTTTTCCTCCCTTCTCCTTCTCCATCTTCTTTATGTCTTTCCCTCCTCGCTCCATGACTACAAGTTCATTTCCTGTATTTTCAAAACATGTTTCAACCCTGTGTAGGTTCCCTATGGTGCTGTTAGCCTGGGTCGAGTTCGGTGTGTTTTTGACAGAACAGTCGCTGAGAACCCAAAGCATTGGACTCCTCTCATGTCCACCGCTGTGTCCAGATTGACATTTGATGGATGCACCGTGTGTGTGTGTGTGTGTGTGTGAGAGAGAGAGAGAGAGAGAGAGAGAGAGAGAGAGAGAGAGAGAGAGACAGAGAGAGAGACAGAGAGAGAGAGGACACATTTGGCAATGTCCATCCATCAGGTGAAATGATTCAGGCTATAAACACAAGTTGTGCTTGGACTCATGGCCAGGGGCCTTCGGAAAAAAAAAAAAAAAAAAGACAGCACTGTGATAGACATCAGACCTCAAAGAAAATATAGCTTCAGGTTTCCGTTACATATATAACAATCTTCCTCTCTATCCACCTCCAACCCCTTCCAAATCCGTCTCTCTGGCTACCAGGACCACATGCATATATTTAAGATAAGCTGTTTGGCTGTGTCACCGAGAACATGGAGAGATTTAGCATCACTATAAAGATGTCTATTGCTCATGCAAATGGCATTGAAAGAGAATGTCGTTCGTTGGGGTTATTAAGAGGTGCAGTGTATTTGCATAGCATTTAGAAGGCTGAAACGCAGTGGGAAATCTCACATTTGCCGTGTTTACACTGTAGGACTTGGCTCAGTGGTGAGCGTCACATCCAGGAACAGGGACAACTCCAAACAGGGCAGTGAAATATGTCCTTGAAAGATGTCCAAGCTGTTGCTCCCCCCAAAAGACTCGGCCACATCTTTGCCAATGGCCAAAATGTGTGTGTGTGTGTGTGTGTGTGTGTGTGTGTGTGCGCGCGCGCATCTATATAGATTTGCACAAGTGGTCGTGAGAAAGACTGTTTTGGTTATTTGTGTGGACATGAAAACGTTTGTAAACCTTTACAATTACTATTTAGAAAAAGTGTATGTGTGCGTTTAAAGGCATGGTGTGTGAGCGGCTCAAACCCGTTTCACTATGGAATACTGTATGTGTTGGATATGTGACTGACTGCTGACAACATCAAGTCAGGCCCCTGGCTATTCATTTTTATGCTATGTTGGAAACCATGCAAAAATATAACAACTTTTACTGCAGGGTAGCATAAAAATATAAAAATGGCGCCAAAATTCATCAATAATTGAGGTCGTTTGTTTGATTTGTATGTTGGCTTGTTGTTAGACAGCTCAAAGTTCTACACACAAACTCTCAAATGTCTCTTCAACAGAAGGACCCTGCCATCTTCCTCTCTCAGATTACCGTTTGGCATCAAAATAATTTGAGGGCATTACCAAGAAGAAATTGTTGAAAAGAGGTGTGATTTTATGTCTACTAATTTTCTCAAGTAAACAGCCTCTACACACTAAATATCTGTCAAACACCATATAAAGGAGTATGCATACTACTTTGTAAAACAACTACATCAAAGATCATGGAATACTGAGCTCTGCTTGAATCCTCTCTGACTACATTGTTGTAAAAATTTAGTAATAATATTACTGACTGACACCATTATAATTCCCTCAGATGGCCAAATGCTGACCTGAGAATGAGAACACTGAGAATGAGTTATTCATGGTAAAAATGGTTTTAACATATACTGTAGTTTACTGGCCTTGGCCAGACACAAATGCTAGACGCAAATTCTCTGATGCCTCTTAGGCTATAGGCCATCAAAATGAATTTGAGGATGTCACTAGCAATTCTCAGGATAAAGGCCTCAGGCACTTGATGTCTGTCTCTCATCCTCCACTAGAAGGGTTCAGCTATGGTCAGCTAGGAGCTTTTCCTTTGGAGCAGTTTTACATCTGCTGTGGAAGGATGCAGCTGCCAAGAGCTCATGATCGTTCAAACACCACTGTACTTTCTCTACCTTCCTTGCTTGGATGTGTGACAACTGCATGTCAGTAACTCTGTCAGCCCTAGTGTAAGTAGCCGCTTAAGGAAACTAGTGGACCTTCCTCAGTGTATAAATACTAATGTACATGTATGTTTTTGTAACAATATTATAATAATAACCGTAATATGGTATGTGTAATATATGGTAATAACATCCGATAACCATAGCATCACAATTGAGAGTGTTAATCTTGTCTGCTGGAATAGTTAGATGCAAAAACAATGCATCTTTAATGGATAAATGCATTAAATTGAATGCAATTCCCCATAGAGGACCTCAGACCTCCATGAAGGTATGTCAAAGTGCATCATCATTATAGGAAATGTGTCCAGACAAGCTATATTCAGCTTGAAGCCAGGCATGGACTGGGCTGGCCATAGGGCATACAGGGCAATGCCCGGTGGGCCGACGATCATTTTTGGGCCAGGGCTGTCATAATTTACCCATATTTTTCTTGTAGGATATTGTAGTCCAATTAAATCTCTCATCTTCATGTAATGTGTCCAATTTACAGTGTTGTTTTAGCTTGCCATGGAGTTAATATTGAATAAAACCATGGTGGGCCATTTTTTGGTCCCAGTCCAGCCCTGCTTGAAGCTCTTCCTCAGGAGCAGTCTGCTAGGTCTGCTCGACATGTTCTACACATCTGTTGTGGACGAGAGGCTCTGCCAGGGCTGATGATTGTTCAAACCAAAACATAACTCAGTCAAAGCATTCAAGTTGTCTCTGCTGTTCACAGATGTGTAACACTGATAGTTTACAATTACAGGGGTCAGAATAATAAGGGGGGTTGTGGGACTTGTCTTTCATGATGAATAAATCTGGTAGCCTCTAATAACAGCTACTTTTCTCGTTGTCTTTTTTTTTCATTGCATGGCTTTCCAGCTCGACAGATGAATATTGCTCTAACTTTGAATAGGCATCCCCAATTTTCAAGACTGCATACTGACCACTCCAAACAATGACTGATTTCTGTGCCTGGGAAAGGGTTTTGTGCTGCTGGTCCAAACCTTCATACTAAGTAGTTTTTTTCAGTTATTACAATGAAATGTTACTGAATGAGAAAGCCAAGACTGTTGATGAGCAGAAGCATGTTGTTTCAAGTTCAATCATGGATGTGATGGACAATTTATTTCACAGCTGAAGCCATGAAATAGTAACCCATTTAGAGATATGTGAGGACTTTCTTTCCTTCTTTTGGAAAGCAGCAGTATATAGTAATAACCGGAAAAGTCTATGTCATCCGTTTAGGATCAGAAAATTAGTCCATTCAGAATGAAGCAAGACGATATTTTCCGTTTGCTGACATTATCGTTATCCCTTACATGGCCACCAGAGCGATCAATTGTGTATAGTCCTTGCATTGTGCAGCCTATAGTCCTTACATGGCTTTGTGCTTTTCATGCCATTATGTCACATTTAAATTGCATTCACTTTACTCCAGATACAACAGTGGAGAGAGACAGGAGGCAAATAGGTGGGGGAGTCACTTTAATTTTCCTATCAATAAATAACATAGAAAGTGCATGCAAATGATTTCAAAATGCATGCAAACAAAAAATCCCTAGCACGCAGACTCCTTGGAAGGAAAAAAAAAATCTCTCACTCCTTCTCCTTTTCTTTCTCACTTTCACTGGGCAACCCTCTCAAGACACCGCTGGGTGACACAAGACTTGGCTAGGGAATGATAAACAATCACAAGATGTCTCTTCTGGCCCTGGAGCTGAATCTTGCCTCATCTTAACTCTCTCCTTGTCTCATCGCCAAAATCGCCTTCTGTGTGTCTCTGCTCACACGAGGAGGGAACCACCACAACGTGATTTACGGCTCGGCGGCATTGTTAAGGAACCGGAGGTTCTAATAGGAGACGGTGAGATGACGGTAAGACAGAAAACAGGCAAAGACACATCTTGAGCCGATCAGGGCTTGAAATCTACCATGCACCACTAGGTTGAGGTCATGACCCCTGGGAAAGTTTCCCCCCATGGTGCAGTTAAAAGATCAGAGGGCAGCCCTGGACCATGTTTACTTCATACCAAGCATACTGTCTGTTGTGGGCATGTAGGAATGGATTATTTTGGGGTCACTGCACCAGTGGCTAAGTATATACTGTACATCAAAGGGAAACCACCTTGTAGGTGTTCACCTGGATTTATCGTCTTGTCTATCAGATTTATATTATTGTAAAGTAGGTTGGAATGCTTGTCTTTGTTCTTTTTTTTCTTCTTTTTTTTGCCTTTTTTAACGTTTATGTGTCTCAGTTTACCAGCTCTGGCAATCATATCCTCCAGGAGTCATGCTGTGAAATGATATCATCATCATCATCATCATCATCAGTATATCATCATTGCCACCACTGCATCATTACATGATATTTGCATAATCTTTATTATCTTCATCATCATTATTATCATTATCATCTAGGATCCATTTTGTGCTTTGCAACCCCCATCTCCAGTCTCAGATGATGTGACTTCATTACATTTACTTTCAATAACTCTCTGACAGAAATATTAATTTCCAACAATGTTTGGCACTTGAAGACTATTTCAGACAATTGTGTGTATGAGAGGGAGAGCATGGGAGTGTGAGTTAGGTGAGTTGCCATCTCCTAAAAAACATTACAACCAAAGACATCACTGTACGATATAATTAAGAAAATCTGTGATAGAGGAAAAATAACCATATAATTTGATACAATGTAGACCAAGAAGTGAACCGGCAGCTCCTGTGACATTAGCTGAAAATGAAAGTAAAAGTGTAAAAGTAAAAGTAAAGGCATAGGAAAATAAAAGTAAAAGTGTGTTTCTGTGCTTCTTTTGGTTAGCCTTGGCGGCTCATTCACTGTTTAGCCTGTATTGTCCACTGGTCGTTCATTTTGCAGCTGAGCAGTTTCCATACCACTGTGTGATGCACTGCTGAGGGTGCTCTCAATGGACCCACTGTAGTAGGTAGTCAGAATGGGGAATGGGAAGTTGGCTTTCCGCAGCTTCCGCAGGAAGTAGAGATGTTGCTGGGCTTTCTTGGTGATGTCAGTGGTGTTTTGAGTCCATGTGAGGTTGTCTGTGATGGAATTTGTGTGAATCAGCTCTCTAAACAATCTCAACTAAGGCCATTTATGGACAGTGGATTGTGCTTGCCGGGAGCTCCCCTGTCAAAGTCAATTTGGCTGTTTGGTTTTGGCTGTTGTGAATGCAGTTGCTGAGCTGTCATACCTCCTCTCTGTACAGGACTTCATTGTCTCTGCTTACTAAATCCACTACAACAGGTGATAACAGGGTAACAAGACTATTGATTGATTCAGACTGGATTTCTCCTTTAAGGATTTTGAACACCATCTATCCCACAGACACAAACTGGAAAACTGATCCCTGATGACATTGACTGAGGGAAAGTTCAACTCACAAAAAGGCAATGGCATATGCTGGACTGTACTGTTGGCCTACAAACTGTCACGCATTGTCATGAAGTTGCTATAATACAGATATAAAGTCACTGGGAATAGTAGAGTTAGAGAGTCACAGTGGATGTGTCACATTTTCTGAGGGTGAAGTCACGACACAGGGAAAGAGAGAGAGAGAGAGAGAGAGAGGAGGGTAAAAAGAGGAAGCAAAATTTAGAGAGAGAGAGAGAGATATGGTCTCACAATGCTACTCAGTGAAGTCTGTGTGGGAATTGTGCTGACGGGGTGATCTGGTGTTGGCACACATCTGAAAGGTTAAAGTGGGTGGCCGTGAATTCCCATGTTCTCTGCAAGGATTTACTCAATGAGATCAGCATTATTGCTTAGTAACACTTCAAACTTTGCCTTCAAAATATTCCAGAAAAAAAGTGGGCCTTTAGCTATAAAAACACCTTCTGTGCCTAATATTATGCACACACACTCACTTTTTATGCTTGCACACACACATACACACATGCACGCACATAATCATCAAACCTGACATGTTGGTCCCCCGCAGCATGTTTCAAGCATACCACACATTAGAGAGTACCTAAGAAGTTTCCTTTTTCTTTTGGCAGTTCTGTGTAACACTTACTCAGTCATACAGTATGACGTATGTGAAACACACACACACGAACACCCCCCCACACACACACACACACACACACACACACAGAAGGTTTGATATACACACATCCAGTTTACATCATGGTTGTCTCGACAGCGCTTGCCTGCCACTTGAGGCAAGATAAATCATGAGCTTCATAAATGCCTCGTGTGCGAGGGTGTTTGGCGTTTTACTGGTGCGCGTGCTTCCTGTGTGTGTGTGTGTGTGTGTGTGTGTGTATGTGTGTGTGTGTGTGTGTGTGAGAGTGAGTGAGTGTGTGTGTGTGTGTGTGTGTGTGTGTGTGTGTGTGTGTGTGTGAGAGACGTCTTGGAGACTCTGGGATGAGCTGAGCCAAGTGTAAGAGGTTAAGTGAGACTCTCTCTGGGACTATGGGACTCTGTGGGACAGGGAACAGAATCGCAGCGCAGGGCCTGTGGTGTCTGCGGAGCATTAGTCGTCATGGAGATGACTGACAGCGACCACCCTTTGTTTAGTTTCACAGGAGACCTGAACGGTGCTAATATAATTCACACAGGTGTCTTGGTGAGTTGGCCGCAGCAGCGCCACCTATTGGCAAGAAATTGTTACAGTAATAATCCAGAAGTGATGCATGGAATATAGAATGCAAGCAGATGCAAAGCCAAGCAATAATAAACTGATGTGGGACTAAACTGAAACAACACTTTGACAGGCATGCAAACACATGGGTTATCTAATCCTGTTGGTGTACTTGTTTAGCTGTGTGTGCATTTGTTTATTTGTCTATTTATTTAAGTCTATGTATGGCTTTGTATATGTGCATACTGTGTTTGTGTGTGTCTGCTATTTTGTACATGTGGTTGTTTGCCTGTGCTTATTTAAAAATTTGAGCACTTTTAATCTAGAGTGATTTTTTGTTATTATGTCAACACTTGTCATCAGCAGCAGAAATCAAAACAAATAAACACAAACAAACAAATATACTTCTCATGGCACTCTGTTTAAATATTAAGGAAAGTCCATCAGGTACACAGTAAAAAATGGAGTGTCAATATCCCAGTGTAAACCTATTTCAACCCAAATAGAGTATTTTCAACAATAAAGGGAGTAAAGTCGCTCTAACAGTGGAGTTAAATGTGAGTGTAAAATCCTTCAAACAAGCAGTGAGGAATTCTACTCTACCAAGTGATGAATACCCGCCTCTGCAGGGAGAACGTTAAGTTCAGTATGCAGGCTGGGGAATTGCTCCAGGCTTACATCGTCAAGTAAGTACATTTATTATAATATTCTACAGCAAAAATGGTCTTTTTAAACATTGCCGTGCCTTTAGTTTGTGTAGTCTACATGATTGGTGTTGTTTTGGTTTAGTTTTGCGGTGACAATATTGACGTGAATTGATACTTGAACTTGCTAGCAACCAGAAGTTAGCTAGACAGACATTTGAATCCAGTATTACCAATATTATTATGAACCACTGAGCTATGGTTAATGTTAGGTATGTATATTCCGTTTTGACATTGTTGATGACCGCATTTGGCTGAATGAAGGCAACGTAAATGCTACCAAATGTATCGTTAGCTTATTAGCGTAGAAAGCTAATGCAAACAAGCATTCGGTGAAGCCTATGAATTTGCTCTGTTAGCTGCCTCACATCAAACATTACAGATTAGCCTAGCATGCTACCTTGAGTATGAGCCTTTGCCTGGTGCTTACATTGTGAATTTTTTCCCCCTAATATGCCGAAAGTATAAACCATGTAAATTCAGATTGCCAATGCCATAATCTTTGGTTGCTGTTTTTATTAACCAGTGACTAGGCGGTTGGGGCTTCTCCAGAAAGAATCTGTTCAGGTAAGTTTATGCTATCATGCTGCACTTGAGAAACGTCTTGCATTCTAGCTTATTGTTTACTAGTGTAAACAAATTAGTATTAAAATTGTAAGATGTAGCCTACTTAGCAATGTGCAGATTACTGCTTTTAAAAGTTAATAAGTAACTTTGTGCTAAATTATGATTTCGCTTTTCTTAAATTTGATTCAGAATGCTGCTGCGGGTCCACTTACAAGGAGAGGAAAGTGGTGTTCAACTCAAGAGCTGCCATTTTTTATAGAAGGTAAGAAACATTTTGTCATTATGATAGCCTATATAATCTTTCATGTGTTGCAACATGGACTAATGTCTATTCTACATTGCAATTTGCTTTCTTTTCAAATTAGTGTCCTGCATATTCAACATACCAGAGTGGCGGATGTGAAAGTGACCTGTCTGACAGTGGACCGGCAATGAAGGCATGGTATGCGGATAATTCACAATAAGCCTAATACTGAATTGAAAAGATTTATCCTTGTTATGATATATTTCTGTTGTTGAATTTGCAGTTGTTTCTCTGTCATCGCATGTCTAGCAACATCTGATGAAGCTCTCATTTTGGACTACTCTTTGGGTGACCTTGATGAAGCAGCTGCTGTGCAGGATAAACTACGAGACAAAATTGGTAGGCCTATTACATTTTTAATGTACAATCTGATTCTTTACTGATTAACATATTGTAAATAATGTAAATAAAATCTAACATGAATATTATTGTATTTCTATCGAGGTTAATTGAGGAAATCCTAACATCAGAGCCTTATGGAGGACGGATGATTGACAAACCTGCTGCTGAGATGACAAAAAATCATAAATTATGGGTAAGCATTAACATGTACAGTAGATAGATAATAATTGGATTTAAACCACAATTCAGTCAGTTCTATACTGTGGTCTAATGTCAATCTGATGCTGGTTGACAGGTCTTTAGGCTGGGACAGTGACCAGTCTGCGGTCTTGGTCTACTACATCTCCTACCACTTTCTGCACAAGGTCGGTCCGGGAAAGAGCATCTCAAGATGTAGATCATCTCATCAGATTTCAAAAGGTATTCACAGTTGTTTGAGTCTATTTCACATCACCATAATGTAAGTTTTGTAAAGATATAAGTTGCCAAGAGGGTTAATCATCTTGCATGTGTCATGTCTTTTGTTAAAGGATGTTGAATTATGCAGAAGAAGCCAATCATCAGACATCATCCAATGCAATCAGCCCATCCCATGGATCCACGAAAAGATGCAATTCACACTACTTCATCGTGACTGACAAACATACCCTTCCATGCATGGTAACAGGTTCAGTGGGAGCCTTTGATGAACTCTTTAAGGCCATTATGGCTTAGGTAGGCTATGTTCTAAAATTCTTCCCTGGGCAGCTTTTTGCTTTGTGCAAACAACCATCAATAGAATTGACATGGGTGAATCAAAGCAGAGTCCCAGAGTTGCAGATATGTGAACATAAGTAAGGTGACTTAAACTGAATGTCTTGGAGTTTTATCATACCAACATGGTTATCTATGGAAAAGTAAAATCTGAAACCAGTCATACTTTGTAATAAATAGAAAACTGAATGCTGTGCTGATGCTACTATTATGAGCATTGTGACTGGTATGTTTTTATTTTCATGTTGCCAACTTCTGTTGCATAAGCATTTGATCAGTAATGTGGACTGTTTAACTTGTGGTGCCTTATTGGTTTTCTTGTAAGCATTGCAATACATTATCATGTGTTTTAGAACTTCCAGTAAATATGGGCTTAAGTTGCATTACTACAACTGTTACATTGATTACAATAAATGTTTGTACTGTAACATTTCTGTGTTTTTGCATTTTATTTAGCAATATTATATTAAAAAATCTATATTTTTGAAATGACACTATACAGAGTAGAGTCAAATGAACTCTGAACAGTGTAATGAGATTACTCTATTAGTGTAATTAAAGACACAGAGTTAATTCTGTTTACACATTCAATTGTTAATTTTAACTCTAAATTGAGTAGAAATAACTCTGAAATTCCAACACTGGCTATAGAGTAAATTTTACTCTATTTTTGAGTGGGACCAAATGTTATCTGAGACAGAGTAAAATTCAACTCTCTAGGAGTCAAATCAACACTTCAGTTTTTACTGTGTACCCCTTGCATCAGAGCCTCTAAATAAACAATAGGCACCATAAATGCCATATGTTACACTGGGTTGAAGGCTTCAGGGAAATCACTCTGTTTTGTCCATTTGAAAAGGCAGAGCAGATACTGGAAGAACATCAAGAAACAACTAAGTCAAAGTCCTATCGCTCCTCCGAGAGGCAAGGAGGTAGGAGTAGGGATAGAGGGAGAGAGAGAGAGAGGGAGAGGGAGAGAAAGAGAGAGTGGGAGAAGGTGAAAGAGAGGGAGGAAGGAGAGAGAGAGAGAGAGAGTGACTGATTTTACAGGACAAGGCGCAATCTTTCTTTTTTAGCGCCATATGGTGCCTCTCATCCAATGACTGGCTGGAGAGCGGGGATAGAGGGAAGGGAACGAAAGGAAAAAAGAAAGGAAAGGAAAGGAAAACACGAGCTGCACTTTTATAGAGAAGACCTGGAGTCCATGGACACGCATATGGCACATCTCTATACCTGCTCCGACATTGGCAGTGTGTGTGTGTGTGTGTGTGTGTGTGTGTGTGTGTGTGTGATAAAATTGCTTTGCTGCGTCCTGCCTTTATTTTTTTGCAAAATTTCCAAGGGCAAACTGCAGGATTGCCTATTTGCCCAATGTCACACACATGCACGCACACACACACACACACACACACATAATTTGGAGGCCTTTTGGAGGCACGGATATTCAGAAAATGCTGAGGGGGTGGACGTTTATTGCTGCTTTACCAATGACAAGCACTGCAAAACTGCTGAAAAGGCCCTGTGTCTCAGAAGGGACATAAAAGGACATAACTATGACGTATGCGTGTGTGTGTGTGTGTGTGTGTGTGTGTATGTGTGTGCCTGTGTGTGTGATTGTGTGTGCATATGTGAGTGTGTCTGTGTGAGAGGGAGACCAGAATCCAGCAGTGGCTTTGTGAATGTCAAGGGGTTGAGGAACTATGGGGAGGAGAGGGCAGACAGATGGACATAAAGCAATAAATAGATGTACCGCATGGCGGTACAAAATATGACCGCCGCTCAGTTCTGCACATTCTCTGCCCTGTGTGTGTGTGTGAGACAGTAGGCCTATCATCCCAAACCAATAAGCCTTCGCTTAACAGCACCATCTACAGGTCGATGGTTGTACTGTCATTAAATGTACATATAAATTCATTTATTTTATGGCCCCCCATGGATGAAATTCCACAAAACTTGACATATTCCTTGAGACCAACATTCCATAAACATTTCATCATCCTCAATGTCACGGGTCAGGTAGTTTTTTAGGGAAAACAGCATTTTTTGGGTTTCTGGGGGGCGCAGTGCAAAGATGGAGTGGCCCCCGGGGACCAAACTAATTTTTTCCGTAAAAGTCTACTGGGGCTACATGCCCACAAGTTTCATGTGCCCCGGTGTTACTGTGTCCCGGGAATTGAATTGTTGACCAAAAATTCAGGAAGTAGATGACGGGAGAAAAAAAAAGGGGTAAAAAAAAAAAAAAAAAAAAATTGACAATCACTATATGACCGTGGCGGTCATAAATAGATACATACTTAGATACATACATACATACACACTTGATAGATAGATAAATAGATAGATAGATAGATAGATAGATAGAGATAGATACATACATACATACATACTAGATACATAGATAGATAGATAGATAGATACATAGATAGATAGATAGATAGATAGATAGATAGATACTGTACATACTAGATACATGATAGATAGATATATGACAGATAGATAGATAGATAGATAGATAGATAGATAGATAGATAGATAGAAAATGAAAGAATCGTTTCATATGAGAGGGGTGTGTGTGCATGTGTGTGTCTGAGTGGTTCTGACAGGCTTAGCTGTGTTGATCCAGGGTCAGCAAGTAGCCCAGCAAGCCACTGCAGAAACACCAGAGCCTTTGAAGCCAAGCGTCCGCTGTGTGCTGTGTGTTGTGTTGTGCCGTGGAACTATACGCACACACACACACACACACACATAAATTCAAATCTTTGAAAAGAAGGCACTATATTTTTCTTTGGCAAGCTACCTCTCTTAAATAGACTGCCTGTGTTTGTACCTCTTCCTCTCCTTTTCCTTACCGACGGCCTCTTACCAGTGGTCCTCTATCGTCTGTATTTCTCCACATCATGGCCCTAAAAAAACTGGACTCTTTTAACTCATTCCATAGGCTACCAACTGATTGCCCCTCGTGCACACAAATCCATCTGTATTGATAGTTAGGATGTTGGTGTAAGTACAAAAAAGGTAAAAAGGTAAGTAATTACATTCATGCATACAATACATACACACACACACACACACAAAATACATAAATAACAGCAAAAATAAATAGATACTGTAAGTAAGTAAATAAATAACTTCTCACTGACATTTCTCATCTTCTAGCCCTGCCCTTGAGATATGGCAGCATTTCATTTGCATGTGGCTTTGGAAGCTCTTGTTAGTCAGAGCAGAGTGTCCAACCCCACCTACTGTGTACTGTTCCACTCTCATGGCCATGCTGTTCCTTCTCATCCTGACAAGCTTGCAGAGAGAGGACATGCCTACATGGTGCAAACACAATGTGAAGCATGGAATGAATCTGTGTGTCTCTCTCTCTCTCTGTGTGTGTGTGTGTGTGTGTGTGTGTGTGTGCTGGGAGAGGGTGTAAAAAGACAGAATGTTTTGGATTGTGTTAGCATTTGACTGTTTATGTATGTGCTCACGTGCATTTGTGTGAATGTTTGTGTTTGGCAGTGTATGTGTGTGTCTGTCAGAGAGAGAGAGAGAGAGAGAGAGGGTGACTGTGTCTGTGTGTCTCTTTGTGTGTGTACATGACTGTCCGCTAGCTGTGTATAAAAGCCGTCCTAAGACATGTGTGGAGTGGAAGCAGAGGTCTGGCACGGTTCACCCAGGGTCAGCATTTCTGCATGGTGCACTACAGTGGCTCTAGTGTAGGCCTGGGGAAGACCAGGGCCAATTTAGTAAAGGTGTCTGGTGTCTGCCAGGTTTACAGACTCAAAGGAAAGGTGAGGGAAAATCTACACACACACACACACACACACACAAATGTGCAGAGTTCCTGAGAGGTCTTTGAGATCTGAAGATGCTTTGAAAGGGCTGTGGGTAAATATTGTGGGAGAGTAAAAACCACACTGCTTGCCGAGCGGAGACTGCATGTTTGTTTACTCCGGAGAGAGAGAGAGAGAGAGTGAGTGAGAGAGAGACTTTGGTGTGACACATGGACATGGGTGCCTGAGTCATGGCTGTGTGATATATCGATTTTGGTTTGTCCTCCTTAGCCCAAGTGGATTGGAAGGACCTACTGAAGGAGATGTGTGCTGTGGTTTAGATGTCTGTCAGACTCAAAGAGTGAGTGAGTGAGTAGAGTAGAGTTGCATTTGTTGTTAAACAGTTGTTTTCAAGCGTGTGCTTGGTGTGTATGTTTGAGTGTGTCTTTTGTGTTCTTCTGAGTGGGTTAATATTTCCATTCTGTGTGCCCTGTCCATATTTGTTTGTTTATATTTGTGAGCTTACTTGTTTGGGACTGTGTGTGTGTGTGTGTGTGTGTGTGTGTGTGTGTGTGTGGCCCTCTGTATTCAACCCCTCAGACAAGAGTTTCAACATTGCATTTGACAAAGGGCTCCAAAGGGACACTGGTTTCCTGAATGAATCATCTGTGATCCTCTTGTCATCCAGTCCAAGAAGATTTCAACACACCTTGGAAAAGTTGTTTTGATATTGGATATTTGCATATTTTAAAGGTTAAAATCTGGTCAAATAATTTAATATCAAAGACGAAGAGCTGAACACTTCTTGAAAAAACAGATGCGTTGGAGGTAATCAAGGGTCCAAGATTTCGTAAGGAAGGCTTCCGCACACTATCCATTATAAGAAATCCTATATCTGTATTGATTTGTATAATACTTAATAAATGATGGTACAGTTAAGTGGCTTATGCATTTTTTAATCAACAAATTGATCCTTCCAATTAATTTCTCATGTTAAAAATATATTCATCTGATTGCTGAATGGGTTTCGATAACAAGTGATAGGGGTAGGCTACATGGGAAACCTTCTGGGGCTCAATGGTGTTTTTTGCCCCCAACGGCACCTTCCAGGCAGCACAGCCTAAAAGGCACTACCCTTGCCCTATTCCTAACCCTAACCCCCTAAACCCTCATCTTAACCCTAAACTGAGTGGAGTTGTGCCTTGAAGGCAGCGCTGCCTGGAAGGCACAGTTGAGGGCAAAAAATACCAAAGACCCCTTCTGGGGACCAGAACAATAACTACTACCATGATTTTGTCTGAGGGCTGTTCCTGTTGGTTCCAGCCCAGAACTCCTCTCAATCAGGAACCAATCTCCTGCATTCAGGGTAGGGATGGGTATTGATGAGATTTTATCAATATCAATGCCATTATCAATTCTGCCTATCAATCCAATTCCTTATCAATACTCTTATTGATTCCATGGCAAAAAAGGCAGTCTTTATAAGCTTGAGAACAGCTACGTGTCTCTGTCTCCTCAATATGGTAGGTTATGTGAATCACTGAAGTTAATGTGATAGCATGCTATGACAATTGCAGTTAGCACATGGTGCTACGTGCGGGCAGAGAAACTAAAGAATTGATAAGAGAATTGATAACGTTTGGAGACATACAATATTGATGGAATTGATAATTTTGACCCGGTTCTGAATTGGAATTGGTTCTCGATACCCAACCCTAATTCAGGGCAGATTGAACAAATGTATAATTTGTCTATAATTTCTCTGAGGGCAGTGACTTCTCTGAGGGCAGTGGAGTCTCTTCTGGTCCCTGGACTGCTCCATATAATTAGAAAAAAATATACTTTTTTATGGGTCTGATTTGATAGCATATAATATATGTCAATTTTCATTACAAAATACAAATACCAGAAATGTTTAGATGCTAGATGCTTTATTTGATTACACGCCCATAATACTAGGGTCAGAAAGTGCACCCCCCCCCCCCAAACCACCACCACCACCACCATCATCATATCTATCATCACTTATGTACCCATACCAAACTTTGTTTGTCCCAACCTAACCTTACCACACACATACAGTCATCACCATCGCTTTTTCTACTCTGCAGCTTTAGTACAATTCCTAACTGTAAGCCCTATTTTCCCCTCCCCTCTGCACTGACTATAAGCCCATCATTAACCTGGCAATCTGTAGGAGACGGAGGCCTGAACCTTCCCTCTCACGCCTTGCGACACTCTCGTCGCCTGGCATCTCCATGTCCTGCCAGAGGGTTTGGGATCCTTCAGCTTCTCAGTCAGTGTAATGGAACAGGGAGATTTTCTGCTGATCAACTGCTTGGTGTTGCTCTGCAGCTCAGCCCCAGTCTCATCAACCCAGCTCACATGGCCACTTGCAATCGTTGCTTCACAGCTACTATATTGGGTGTGTAGCAGGCAGTGAAGGTTCACATCGTCATATGGCTTTGGAGAAGTTGAAGAAACTGACAAATGAGAAGAAAAATAATAACCACTTCTGTTTTCCTTCATCCTTCACTACTGTGCATCAACTGTACACACAAGTCGTTTTTGATTTGAACATTCCCTATTCTTTACGGTAGAAATTTGCATACTGTAGTCATCTTGCATAGTCATGTATGTGTGTGTGGGACTGTGTTTGTATATTGTGCCTAGTCTATGTCATAGTTTTTTATATATTTTATACCCTTAACTGTGCTATGTTGAAGGAAGAACAAATGAGCATGACATTTCATTCTCTGTATTGCAGAAAATGACAATAAAGCGGACTTTGACTTTGAACTCTATTTAGGCTCCATGTACCAACTTCTGTCTCTCCTTTCCTTATAGTCTAATAGAAAATGAATAACTTCCATCAGTCCTGTCACTTTAGTAGCTATAGGTGCAAAAGAACAGTAATCCTTCAGTCAACATAGCACATCCGGACACATAACCCATATTTTTTTCTTTCTATTTACAGATATATTTAGGGCCTTTTGCCTTTAATTTGACAGGACACTATGGATTGATAGGAAATGAGTGGGAGAGAGAGAGAGAGAGAGATGGGGAAGGGTAGAAAAGTGACCTTGGCACGGCAAAAGCTGCAGCGACCTCTCTCTCTGTCCCACCCCCAAGTGGTGAGGTGATTTTGTCTTGTCTCCACCATGGGTATAGTGAGGAACATAATTTTCGATTCATGTACCACATGAATTGACTTGAACCTGGGTCTCCTGATTTCTGGTGTGACGCTCTAGCCCGCAAAATCTGATATCACCAAGTAAGTCCAGGATCAATGTCAAATTTATACTTGGAAGATACTTGGAAGGATTCAATAGTCTGTAAACTTTTCACCATTGTATTAACTCGAAAAGCTGTCAGAAAATCACCATTTTGCAAAATGGCAATTCGTTTTACAAGTATTTTATTTTACAATAATTATTAGTCATGTTAACCATTGCTTCCTTATTGTTAATATTCATAAGATGAAAGCTGCCAAAGTAGAAATGTGGGACATATTGGCTAAAATATCTGCCATAGATTCGTTGAGAAAGACGATGTAGTTTCAGTGGCGTGCTTTTAAAAGAAACAAACTACGTCGCGTTGCAAGATGAGGACACAATCACAGGTGGGAGCATACGTATTTGTGCAGTGAGCTGTCTGCCACGCCTTTTCTCTTAAGTTTGCAGATGTCATTGAATTTCCTGTCTTTAATATAAATAGTTTTGCTTCCTTGTAAGTGTCAGGCAATTCCACTTGTTTTCTTCACACGAACTATTATATTACATGCGTGTTTCAAATTCACACCGCGAGTGAGTTTGTTGAAAAACGGGCTTGACCTAGACGCCTCAACTCGTCCGTGCTTGACGTTCATGAAACGTTTTGAGCTTGTTTACCTAGAAGAGGCTTGGTCAAGCCCCGTCTTCGTTACTTATCTTGGATCTACTTACTCTGGTTTTGTGAAATACGCCCCTGGACTCTTAATTACTTGGTGATATCAGATCTTCCCTCTAGCCTGCTAAGCCCCCATAACCCATAAGTTCATAGTGGAGAAAATACATATGAATACATTTGAGAATACAATTCTATTATCATTAAACTGTAACCAGACTGAGCACACTTACTGGTTAGAACAGCTAGTTCAGCTGTGGCCTCGCCTCCGATTTGTTTTCCACCATATCCTTCATACTGATGGCAGTCAAAGTACCCAGCATCCTCAGGTCTAATATCAGTGATGTGGAGAGCGCAATTGGAGAAGAGTCTCAGTCTGTGACCAAAATGTGTGTTCTCTGGTCTTAACTTCCCAAGGGTGACCACTTTAGCCTGTTCTCTGCTGCCGATATATCTCCATGTAACTGAGGAACAGTGAGGGAATCCCTCCACAACTTTGGCACAGTAAAGAGTGGCAGACTCTCCAACACCGGAAAACACAAATTGGCGTTCTCCATCACCTGAGAAGAGAACAAATCAATGCAATACAAACCAGAATTTATATCGTTGATCATTCATTCAAAGTAAATGTTCTCTTAGTAATTAAGATTAACTATCAACACTTACCTACAAACATGATTTTTCTGACTGAAACAATATGGTAACATGCCTAATGCCAAGTTCACATTACACGATTTTAGCCACGATACGATAAAACAAGACACGTCTGTGAGCTCTCGAGTGTTTACATTTAACGGCTAGCAGTTTTAGTATCACGTGTCTCATGTTCGGGCGCGAGGCTGATCTGCGAACTCTGTGTTCACACTACAAGACTTGGCCCAGACAGAGCCTAGGGTGCACTGGTTGTGTCCACGTTCGTATAATCAACGTTAACGTTAGGATACAGACTATAACAGAGCCAGTTTAGGGCTAAAAATGTCTCTGACTGTAGGCTACAGACCGCCACTCATTAGTTTGCCACTGATCTCATGTTGTCTGTATCTACTTTTTCGTCTTCGTTATTGCCACAAAAATATTTTAGAATTATTGACGAGGTTATCTGGATGGCCAATTGTGTCCGTTTTCGCAAGTAAACTTCACATGACTGTTTTCAAATAAGGCTATTGCTAGGTGAAGAAGTGCAACTACAAATAGGGTTTTGGAGTTTGGAAATTTTAAAGATGACAACGTGAGTCATGTTTCTTGATTGGCTGTTGCCTGGAAAATCGCTTGCGACTTCTCCAAATATCTAACATGCTAGATGTCCCCTGACAACTTGCGTCGAACCCGCGACTGCCCTAAATCGTGTCGGAGAGTTGTTCACACATGACGACTTGCACTCGCAGATCCACTGCCGAGTTTCCCCACGACCACCTGTGATTTCTAATCGACCCTGCGACCTCAGAATCGGCTCTAAAATCGTGTAATGTGAACTCGCCATAAAGTTTGGTATTAACAATAACCAACTAAGAGCTATCCGTGTAGAAATGAGTCCATAAGGCATAACAGCTGTACACATATTTCTTACGTTTCGTACTGGGTTCTTGAGGCTGGTCTGCCACCATCTCTTCCGGCTTAGGCACTGTATCAGGAAACCAGGTGCGGGAAATAGAATGCAAAATGAATTCTATGAATATTCATGGCTACCAATTGCTGCTCAAAATATACTGTAGGCTATATTGAATTAATCTTGCAAAAATATCAGGTGAACGTACAGTAATTCCCCTATTTTACCAATCCATTGCCACTTGTCAGTCTACTTTATCTCAAGATGAATTGTCTGAGGGCTGTTGAGTTTTTAATGGTTGCAGCCCACAACTAGCATTCCCCTGCATTCATGACAGAATGAACAAATTTATAATTTGTCTTTTTAATTTCTCTGAGGGCAGTTGAGACTCTCCTGGTCTCAGGGCTGAAGTAACATTCTCCTGCCCTCAGGGCAGAGCAATCGCGTTCATACTTTGTCTGAGGGCAGCTCAATGAATGTATGGGCTTGCAATGAATGTATAGGCATGCAATGAATGTTTCAAGTTCAAACTATTTGTTTATCCTCGAAAGCCATAAAACGTTAACAAATTAAATTTAAGACGTCTCTGTGAAATGTTATCTCGTTGTGTTGGCAAGTATCCATATAATAAGCAGGATGTATTGTCCGCGAGACTCCGGTTCTTCCTCTTGGGAAATATTTTTCTATAATGACCAGCAGACAATACATTATCCCTTACTTATTTACCTTTTTGTTGCGCTATTGTTGGTATTACTTAATTGTTGGTATTACTTAAATTGTTCCGTCGATGTCCAAAATACCACATAAAATGTGACCAAAACTGTATTTCCCTATGGTAAACGTTTTGGAACATCAACAGACACCACTAACCACTTGGTGAGCAGCTTGTGCTTTAAATTAAAGGTTTAGGGTTGTTTTAAGGACAATATCAGACATGCATATAGACATTCTGAAGCAGACAGAGGGTGATACAGTATACCTAATATCAAAGATAAGATCAATCGTCAAAATGTTGGTGTACATTATTCCATTTCATCCAAGACACCCCCCCTCTTTTACTCCCTTAACTCTGACAATGACAAGCCCATCACTGACCTGGCAATGAGTAGGAGACGGAAACCACCTTCCCTCTCGCAGCAACCCGGCATCTCCATTTCCCTCCATAGGGTTTTGGATCCTTCAGCTTCTCAGTCAGTGTAATGGAACAGGGAGATTTTCTGCTGATCAACTGCTTGGTGTTGCTCTGCAGCTCAGCCCCAGTCTCATCAATCCAGCTCAGATGGGAACCTGACATTATATTCTCACAGCTACTATAGTAGGTGCGTAGCTGGCAGTGAAGGGTCACATCGTCATATGGCTTTGGAGTAGCTGAAGAAACTGACAAATGAGAAGAAAAATAACCACTGCTGTTTCCATACATACAGATCTTTCACTCCTGTGCATCAACTGCATACTCAAACTATGTGAATATCACTCAAGTTGCTTTTGACTGTTTTGACCGTTTCCTGTTGACGTCTTCAACTTTGTTTAGGCTCTCGGTACCAAATTCTGTCTCTCCTTCCCCTGTAGCCTGGGTAAGGGATAATGAACAACACCTGGCTATTGCCTCGTTGCCTTAGAATTTTGAATGTGCCTTATTTTTCTATATCTAGACACCGTGGAGTTCATTATCCCCCTTATACCATTGTTGCCACTTTTGAGCTATGTGGTTTGGCTAACAATATGCTCGTTTTGATGGCTAGGTGGCTAGCTGATGGCTGAAGACAAGCTAGTTTGCAGAATGTTGTGTTCTTACTCTTACACAAACGAACAATGACACGGAGTCCAGTTTATCGAACTTTACTGACTGCTTGCATGTGTTACTTTCACTTTACAGTGTGCACTCAAGAGTATCCATGTACGGCGTCATAGGGAACACATAGGGCCGCATCACTACACATGAAATAGATCCTATGAACATAACAACTCCTCCCTTCTAGCTTTTAAGTACATTAGGAAAACTCAAAACATTATAGACACTTCATCTATAGCCTTCAATAAAACATTCTTTTCAAATCATAGTTTTGTGTGTGTTGACATTACTTAAACACATTAATCACACAGGAGCTGTTTCATTCTAGTTAGCTGTTTTAACTATTCTAAGCTATAGTTCTAATCTCTGTGGCGGTTGCCGTGCTCAGTCAGGGTAACGCCGCTCTTGAGAATCAGGAACAGGCCTGGGAGACATGGCCGGGTTATCAGTCTCTGGATCAGGCGTGTCCACTACAACCTCGGGTGCATCAGGTGTGGACAACGAAAAGTCTTCAGCATCTTCTGAACAATCTGCACCACTTCTTGTGTTGATGTTGGCAGAGTATCGTGATGTGATGTCAAGTAACTGATCCACATGTCTGCGCCAGATCAGTCCTGGTGACACTTTGACAGTATAGGTGAGTGGGCCGGTTTTGGACACAATCTCACCAGGTTGCCATTTCCGGTTGCCTTGGCGATAGTCTCGACTAAGCACAGATTGTCCCACCTCAAATGTTCTCAGTGGTGACTGCTTTTTGAGTTGACTACTTTGCTTCTTTGACACATCTCTGTGCAGGTCTGGTTTGAGGAGGTCCAGGCGTGATCTTAGGGATCTTCCCATAAACAGGACTGCAGGCGGCTGACCTGTTGTGGAATGTTCAGTGTTGCGGTATGACAACAGGAAGTTCGCCAGCTTCTCTGACAAGGACAATTTTGTCTTTGCCATAGCCTTCATGGAATGCTTAAACGTCTGGACGAATTTCTCTGCAAGTCCATTAGTCGAAGGATGGAAAGGCACGGTGGTGATGTGCTTGATTCCATTTCTTTTAGTGAACAACTGGAATTCTTCTGAAGTAAACTGGCTTCCATTGTCACTCACTAATTGTTGTGGCAGTCCAGCTCGAGCAAACACAGTACGCAGGGCCTGTATTGTTCCTGTTGATGTTGCATTCTTTACAGGTATCACTTCAGGCCATTTAGAGTATGCATCAACTATCACTAGAAACATTTTGTCCATAAAGGGGCCTGCGTAGTCGATGTGGACTCTCTGCCACACAGTTGTGGGCCACTCCCACATGTGTGGTGGAGCTACCTGTGGCTGACGTTGGGTTTGCTGGCATCCTGAACATGACTTAGTGATGTCCTCTATTTCATGGTCAATGCCAGGCCACCAGACATAGCTCCTCGCCAGGCTCTTCATTTTAACAATGCCTAGATGTCCTTCATGGAGAGACTCTAGCACTCTGTGACGAAGCTTGGGTGGTATGATGACTCTGGTGCCCCACATTACACAGCCTTGGCATACAGACAACTGATCACGTCGGTTTGCATACTCAGGTAGGTCAGCATCACCCTTCTGAGGCCACCCCATCATCGTTAAATCATGGACTCTAACCATTGCAGGATCTTGGGCTGTTTCTCTCTTCACCTCCAGACAAGTGACAGGCAGACACTCCATCTGCGTGAGGTGAAACAGCTCAGCTGGATCTGGAGATGCAGAAGCTTCTTCTGGCTCATGAGGAAGACGAGAAAGACCATCTGCATTTCCGTGGAGCTTTGTGCCTTTAAACTCAATGGTATAATCGTGAGCACCTAAAAACAATGCCCACCGCTGCAAACGGGCTGCCATCATAGTGGGGACTGACTTGCTGGGACTGAAAATAGCAACAAGTGGCTGATGGTCGGTAATAAGTGTAAAATGCTTGCCATAAAGATACTGGTTAAATTTCTTAACACCCCAGACTAAGCCTAAGCCTTCCCGGTCAATTTGGGCATAATTTTGTTCAGCCTTGTTCAATGATCTTGAGGCGAACGCAATAGGCCGCTCAGAGCCATCCTTCATCTTATTGGAAAGCACGGCTCCAATTCCAGGGCTCTAGAGTGCGACCAATTTGGTCGCACATGCGACTTAATTTTTCAGTAGTGCGACTAATAAAAACGGAGGTCGCACCGGTGCGACCAGCCTTTCAGGGAAAGATGCAACTCCGAATGTCTATTTGGGCTCTGCCAAGGCCCCTACATTGTGGTCTAAACAAATCAGAATTAAAGAAAGGCTTAACCTTCATCTGGTTGGCCGTAGTCCTGTGTGTGTGTGTGTGTGTGTGTGTGTGTGTGTGCGTGTGAGTGTGTGCGCGCGCGCTTGTGAGTGCGTGTCTTACCTACCAGCTAGCTACTAAACTAGATGAGAGAAGCCAGTGTGTTATGATACGATAAGATATGACTAGGGCAAAAATGTAATGCACTGCATCTACTGTAGGCTAAAGAGTGCGGAAAGGTGATGGTTGGTAATAGTTCATTAGCCAGTGCCATATTCCCATTATTGATATTTACCAAGTAGGCCTAGGCTACCAACCCCTCCCGTCTGGGTGGCACAGGTCCGGGGAAATTAAAACAGAACAGTTGCAGTTGCAGCAGCCAGTTGCAGCTGAGTTGCAGTTTTAATTTATGTCTTATAGAGTAGCCACTTTACCGTTTTTTCATCCTTATTGGTTGTCTGACCATGAAAACTAGCTCACTCGATATCAGCATTTTCAATTGACAATTTTCTCCTTGCCAATCCATTTAGCGAATTTTACCGCATTTTTACCGCGGACCCGCGGCAATGGCCTTTCAACCTCTTTGCCGGTTTAGCAAACGCAGGTCTTGTATTTAATTTCAGCACTATCTTTTTCAAACAGTTCAGGTGTCTACGCTATGTTCAGTAGACAGGTAGGGTCTAAGTTTTCTTTCTCTCACCCCAACGAATCTAAGAGACAGGCGAGTAGCCTAGACTTTTTCCTTAAAAGGGCAACAGCATTAAAAGGGCAACAGCATAAAAAAAGATCTATTTAATTGTTATTCTGTTCATATTATACCTAAATGGTAAGTGTATGACTTCTGCCCATGATGTAATGGCAGCAGTAGATACATTATTGCAATAATATTTCCCTTTTGTGGAACAGGCATAGAGATGGGTGCAGACAGGTGGGACCCACATTTAAAATGGTTAAAATGTCAAACACTTCCTACAACCCTTGACATAATAATAATAATAATAATAATAATAATAATAATAATAATTATTATTATTATTATTATTATCATTATTATTACAACAACAACAGCCACCACTATTTTAAAACCTTGTAAAATGCGATGGAATGTCTTCGCAAATTTGGGTGCACCTAACTTTTGTGCTGGTGCACCCAAGAAAAAAAGTTGGGCGCACCAGTGCAACCAGTGCAAAAAGTTAGTCTAGAGCCCTGAATTCCATACGGTGAAGCGTCACAGGCCAAACGCAATGGCAGATCTGGGTTGTAATGTGTCAGCACCTTTTCAGATGTTATCAGTTGCTTTGCAGACATGAACGCCTGTTCACATGCTTTTATCCATTTCCATTCACTCTTCACCTGCAAAAGACTGTTCAAGGGGTGCAAAACAGTTGCTATGTTCGGCAAAAAACTTGGCATAATAGTTAACAAGGCCCAAAAATGAGCGCAGCTGGCTAACATTTTCAGGTCTGGGTGCCTTCAAGACTGCATCCACTTTGTCTTGTGCTTTATGAAGACTGTCCTTGTCAATCCTGTGACCGCAGTACTCTATTGAGTCTTTGAAGAACTCGCACTTGTCTTTGTTTACTCTGAGTCCAAAGTCTGCTAGTCTCTTCAAGACTGTCTCCAGGTTTGACAGGTGTGCGGCTTCATCGTTACCCGTCACTAATATGTCATCCAAATAGCACTGAGTGCCAGGAATGCCTTGAAGAACTTGGTCTATGGCTCTTTGCCACACAGCAGGGGCAGATGCCACTCCAAAAACAAGTCTGTTATACTGGAAGAGGCCTTTGTGGGTGTTTATAGTCAGATATTTCTTTGAGGATTCTTCTAACTCCATTTGCAGGTAAGCCTGTGCTAGGTCTATCTTAGTGAAATGCTGACCTCCGGCCAGCGAGGCAAAGATATCCTCTATACGAGGTAGCGGATACTGGTCAGCATGGAGCACTGGATTTATGCTGACTTTGAAGTCGCCGCAGATGCGTAAAGCACCACTCTTCTTTACGACAGGCACAATGGGCGTCGCCCACTCTGACCATTCCACCTTTGACAAGATTCCTAGGTCTTCTAGGCGCTTGAGCTCTGCTTCAACCTTTGGGCGTAAGGCATATGGCAGATTTCGGGCTTAGTGGAATTTTGGTTGTGCATTTTCAGTTAAGACTATTTTGGCCTTTATCTGTGCCAGGGTTCCAATTCCGTCTTGAAAAACTGGTGCAAAGCGATCCAGTAGGCTCCTCAGTCTCCCTGGCGGAGGCTGAGTGCTTTGTTCAGAAGCCTCCATCACTTTGATTGACTTCCAGTTAAGCTGGATACTTCGCAGCCATTCTCGTCCAAATAATGGAACATTGTCATTTTTCACTACATACAAGTCCAGTACTCGCTTTGTGTTTTCATATTTCACATTCACCTTTAATTTTCCCAGTGGGGAGACTTTTTCACCTGTGTAAGTCTTTAACGTTAGTGAGGTAGTTTTCAGCTTGATTTTAGCAAATTTCTCTTTGTAGTCTTTGTATGAAATAATTGACAGGGCTGATCCTGTGTCTAGCTCCATCTTGAGTTTCTGTCCCTCAATTTCAGGTGTCACCCAAATCACTTTGTGTTGACTCTCTTTAACAGAATAAAGTTCAAGGCAAGCCAATTCCTGCTCACATTCATCAGAATCAGATTCATTCGAATTATCCTCATTCAGTTCATTAACTTTTTTGTTTCTTGACTGAAAATTTGGCTTTCTCTCATTTTGTTTCGTTTTGCACATTTTCTTTATATGCCCCTTTTTATTGCAGGCATTACAGTCTTTGTCTTTAAACCAGCACTCTGCTGGGCTATGGGATGTCTTCCCACACCGAAAACAAGCTGTTGAGCGTTTAGCTGCCATTTTATTCACTGTGCATTCACCACCTGTTTTCCTTTGCAATTCTACTGCATCCTTTGCAGCCGTCTCCATAGATATGGCAATCTCTAGCGCGCGCTGTAACGTCAAGTCTCTCTCTGTGAGTAGCCGCTTCTGTGTGCCTTCGTTTAACAGACCACACACCAGGCTATCACGCAGCGCGTCTGACAATCCTCCACCGAACTGGCAATGCTCCGATAGCCTACGCAATTCAGCCATGTAGTCCGTGATAGACTCCGTTGTCTTTTGGTTTCTGTTGTGAAATCTAAACCTCTCTGCAATGACCAGCGGTTTCGGGTTTAAATGCTTTTGCAATATATCAACAATGTCTTTGAAACTCTTTGTTGCTGGTTTTGTTGGAGCCATTAAATTACGGAGAAGATTGTAAGTTTTAGCGCCCATTACGCTCAGTAGCACCGCCACTCTCCGGTCATTTGGTATTTGGTTAGCAAGGCAATACTGCTCAAGTCTTTCAACATAAGTAGCCCAGGTTTCGACCGTACTATCAAATGCATCCATCTGTCCTACACATCCAGCCATCTTTTCTTGCTGTATCCAGACTATTTCAATCAGTCCAACTTTGTTTTCTGTACTTTCTTTACGTTACTCACTCACTGCCTCATGCGTTCTGTTCTCCTCCTCCCTCACTAGCTGGAACTTCCAGGGTAGCTCATTCAATGCGGGGGTAGGCAAAAACAAACGTTGGAGGACAACTTTTCTTCATATAACATCCACTGCACGTCAGGATCGAGTCTCGTCGCCAATTGTTGTGTTCTTACTCTTACACAAACGAACAATGACACGGAGTCCAGTTTATCGAACTTTACTGACTGCTTGCATGTGTTACTTTCACTTTACAGTGTGCACTCAAGAGTATCCATGTACGGCGTCATAGGGAACACATAGGGCCGCATCACTACACATGAAATAGATCCTATGAACATAACACAGAACTACTTCTTTCTGTCACACATCGTCTCAATCAGAACTTACCAAGACAAAATGCCTGAATAGTTCTAAACTATAGTTGCTAAATCAGTCATTAATTCCATCTCCCGATGGAATTGATATGCAAGTCTGAATATAGACGGAAAAGTGGAACTACTTCATAGCCATGCAGTTATCTGAAAAATAATGCATGTTCTAAATAGCGCATCATAATCAGAAATTTGACCAAGCAGTGGTATAATAGAAAATTAATAACTTCCATCAGTCTTGTCACTTTAGTAGCTTTAGGTGCTAAAGAACAGTAATCTTCCAGTCAACAAGCCTTACAGAACTACTGCATAACCAACTCAGACACTTAACCCATATTTTTAACTTTATACTTTCTTACTTTATACTTTCACAGAATATTTGGGGATTTTTGTTTTTAATTTGACAAGACAGTGGGAGAGAGAGAGATGGGGAAAGGACAGACTTGACCCTGGGTCTACTGAATTTTGGTATGATGTTCTAGCACACTAAGCCACAGTGCCCCCATAACCCATAAGTTCATAGTGGAGAAAATACAAATGAATACATATGAGAATACATTTCTATTATCACTAAACTGTAACTAGGCTGAGCACACTTACTGGTTAGAACAGCTAGTTCAGCCGTGGCCTCGCCTCCGATCCGTTTTCCACCATATCCCGAATACTGACGGCAGTCAAAGTACCCAGCATCCTCAGGTCTAATGTCAGTGATGCGGAGAGCGCAATTGGAGAGGAGTGTCAGTCTGTGACCAAAATGTGTGTTCTCTGGTCTTAACTTCCCAAGGGTGATCACTTCAGCCTGCTCTCTGTTGCCGACGTAGCTCCATGTAACTGAGGAACAGTGAGGGAATCCCTCCACAACTTTGGCACAGTCAAGAGTGGCAGACTCTCCTACACTGGAAAACACAAATTGGCGTTCTCCATCACCTGAGAAGAGAACAAATCAATGCAATACAAACCGTAATTTATATCGTTGATCATTCATTCAAAGTAAATGTTCTTTTAGTAATTAAGATTAACTATAGTCACACTCACCTACAAACATGCTTCTCTCTCACTGAAACAATATGGTATCATGTCTAAACTTTGTTATTTACAATAACCGACAAAGAGCTATCCCTGTAGAAAAAGAGTCCATAAGGCATAAGAGCTGTACACATATTTCTTACGTTTGGTACTGGGTTCTTGAGGCTGGTCTGCCACCATCTCTTCCGGCTTAGGCACTGTATCAGGAAACCAGGTGTGGGGAATAGAATGCAAAATGAATTCTATGAATATTCATGGCCACCAATTGCTGCTCAAAATATAGGCTATTTTGAAATAGTTTTGCAAAAATATCTGGTGTATGTACAGTAATTCCCCTATACTTTATTTCAAAATGGCAGCGAGTGGGACACTTCCTAAAGATGGTGTTAAAATAGCAATTTCTTTGAATGTGTATTGTATTCCTGAGTCACTTGCCATAAGGCTGTTGGGAATTTCAGATTAGATTTTTGAAGATAGAGGGGTGGGGGATTAAACCAGGTGGTCTATTCATGAAAAGCTTGACCTCATTATCATATTTCAACACACTCCAAATTCATCTGATTTCTCTTTTAATAACGATACAATCAGTCTAATTCATAGATAAAATACTGTTATGTTAGTATAAGTTGTAGAAGAAATATATCAACAGTGCTCTAGTGGTCTAATTAACGACCAGTACTATTCATGTTATGTTATGTTATGTTATTATTACCTCCGCCATGGAGGTTATGTTTTCACCAATGTGTGTCTGTCTGTTTGTCTCTGTACAAAATAACTTGAAAAGCACTGCACAGATTTGGAGGAAATTTTCAATTTTGGTGGTGATCGTTGATTCAGAACACCACCTGGAATTTATATTGTGTCTGTGACCGCATTGCCTTGGTGGAGGTCTGCGCTCTCACAGTACTTTTCCAATATTGATAAGGCATGATTAGATATTCATAATGTTTTTCTTATCAGTTCCCCTGATTGGATGGAATTATGCTATTGTATTTATAGAGGTATGTGAAGCATTAGCCGTGGATCTGAACTCCCTCCCTCATTGTAGTTCATATGCGGATTTTTCTATAAAAAAGGTAAATATTTATTTTACTGCACTTCCACATTATGGAAAAAATATAATTTTCCTCAACCACCATCCACAGTGTATATCATCAATAGCAGGGTTTCAGAGAACTGATGGGCAGGATGTGGAGGCAAGCATATCAACACCAATGGACGGCACGGAGAAAAGTACATACTGTAGTGGTTTGGAGCCGGTATGTAGGGAAAGATACAAGAGCGGAAAGATTTGCCGACAATCAAGGCTGTGGGCATTACAAACTACAGTGTGGTTCTCTGAGTTTTTTTTTCCATTTCTCACCTTACTCGATATTAACCCTTTCCCTTCTCTGTTTCTGACAGTTTATAACATCCAAAACAGCACAAAACTGAGGCTTTTTGTACAAAAAGGTTGCCGCCAAAACACAGTGCTTTCAATGGCTCTAGCTCCAGTTGCCCATCAGTTGAGGTTCGCGCGCATACTAAAATACAGAAGAACGCTGAGAAAAATACGTTAGTGACGTAAAGTGAAAGCCAGCTATTACCCACTTAACCAAGCCCACGTCATGGCAACCCACCATGATTTTATTCAGTAATGACACACTGACACATTGCATGAAAATGAAAAAATTAATTATACTAGCCCAATATCCTTCAAGAAAATGATGAGTAAATTATGATAGCCCCAGCTCAAAAATGACAGTCGGTTCACCGGTCATTGCCCTGTATGCCCTATGGCCCGGCAGTCCATGCCTGCACCTACCCATAGCCTATCACTTTTTTTAAAACCCAAGCCCTAGTCCCAGCTAGCCTGGCACGCCCTCCCGTAACACGCTCCCGTAACGTAACACCTTCTGCGTTGCTGTCGCTGGTCTGGCCAACTGCTGATCTGAACGGATTTCAAAAATGGGGAACTCAGAAAGCATTTTCTAACATCCACCAGTCGTAAACCGAGGCATTAGAGGGAGGCGGGTAACCCATGCGCTTTGAGAAATTACAGCGCTATAGGCTCTTGGTCAGACCAAAGTCTCGCAGAGCTTTGAAAGTCGATGACAATCAGGCCAAGTCCCAGCCCCATTCCCCCTCCCCTCCTTTTACTCCCTGGACTCTGACTACAAGCCCATCACTGACCTGGCAAACTGTAGGAGACGGAGGCCTGAACCTTCCCTCTCACATCTTGCCTCACTCTCGTCGCCTGGCATCTCCATGTCCTGCCAGAGGGTTTTGGATCCTTCAGCTTCTCAGTCAGTGTAATGGAACAGGGAGATTTTCTGCTGATCAACTGTTTGGTGTTGCTCTGCAGCTCAGCCCCAGTCTCATCAACCCAGCTCACATGGCCACTTGCAATCGTTGCCTCGCAGCTACTATGGTTTGCGTGTAGCAGGCAGTGAAGGGTCACATCATCATATGGCTTTGGAGAAACTGAAGAAACTAACAAAAGAATTTTACCAGTTTTTTTTTACCACTGCTTTTTCCATACAAATCCTTCACTACTGTGCATCAACTGTACACTCAAACCACGGGAATATCATTCAAATTGCTTTTGATTCGTCAATTCCCTATCCGTTACAACAAAAATGAGCGGCAGTACCTTAATAACAATAGTAGCCCCTCCCTATTAAACGGCCACTGTCATATACAAATGCTGCCAAATGGGCTAATTTGTAAAAAAAAAAAAAAAAAAACAACATTAAGTCATCTGCAACTTCGTTAGAAAATGAATGCTTTGCTCTGTAATACTTATCAGGTTAGCTGCGGGTGCAAAAGAACAGTAATCCTTCATTCAACAAGCCTTACAGAACTATGGCAAAACCTACCCAGACGCATAACCCATAGTTTTATACTGGACAAAATACATATGAATGCATATGAAAATATTTTTTTTAAATCTCACTAAACTGTCAGACTGAGTCAGTGCAATGTACTCACTGGATAGAACAGATAAGTCAAACTGAGATGGATATCCCTTGTATTTATTTCCCTTAGACACATGGCAGACATAGAGACCAGCATCCTCTGGGGTGATACCAGTAATGTGGAGAGAGCAGTCGGAGAGGAGTCTCAGTCTGCCAGCTCTGTCTTCACTGACCTTCCCATAGTTGACCACTCTAACATTCTTTCTGTTCTGGGTAAAGATCCATATAGCTGTGGAACAGTCAGCTACATTTGGACAGGCCAGTGTGGTAGTCCCTCCTGGACTGAAGAACCGATATTGACCTGAGAAGATAACAATGTGAAATCCTTGTTCATTCATTCACAGTAAACTTTACTGTATAAGTATTATAGAAACTCTTAATTATTTTGTCTGACTGAAATAATATGGTATCATGTCTTAACTTTACTTTACAATGACCAACTAAGAGCTGTCCATGTTGAAAAGCATTACTAAGGCATGAGAGCCCTACACATATTTCTTACGTTCCGATACAATCTGTCTTTGGTTCTGGTCTTCCTCAGGCTCTGTGTCAGGCAGACAGGTGAGTTGGGTTTTGATGCCTGCTGCAACCAAACCAGCCCATAGAAACAGCAGCACAGCGGCTCCAGCAGTCTTCATCTCGATGATCAAACACACACAGCTCTGCCTCTGCTCTACCTGTGGACTGTTCTATAGCATCAGTTCTGCTCTCTGGGAGGCCCTCAGTGTCTCAAACATAAGATGAGAGGGACCACTGTATTTAAGCTTGTGAAAGGGGTATCTTGTGCAATCAGTGTATGGTGAAATACACGGTGACAAACACATCACGCCATAAGTTGAACTCTTAATGCAGCATTTCCCAAATAGCAGGCGAAATTTACAATCATTCTTCATGTCTGATTACTCTCTGAGCATTCATCAATTTACACAAATATCATGCTTGCACATATCACATGGAATTGAATTTTCCAATAGTTACTCCGATGCGCACTTTGACAGAAATTTAACTTTGCATTTACACAAAAGTTCGAACATTAATGCGGCTCTGAGCTTCCCTTCTTCTTGGTGTAATATCTGTTCTATATACAACAATAGGATGATTATAAGAGCCTGGTACTGGAGGGCCCAGAGATTTTAATATTAAAATCAATATTTGAGGGGCACAAAATAATTTTCTGTCCTAGGGCCCAAAATTTCTTGCAGCACCCCTGTGCAGAAATTATATAAGTGCAGTATTATAGGGCCCATATAATAAGTTTCATTGTGAAAGAAAAATAAACACATATCATAAGAGTGACATTAGTCATTAGCAAGGCATGACACATATCATGAACATCAACAATATATTTTTTTAAATGTTTATCCTGGTTGTCATTAAGTGTCATTTGGTTTCTGTAAAGAGAAAATTCATAGAGCTCAAAGACCCATAGACCTGACCTGGGCACGCTCAAGCTGACCCTGTTTGGGTTTAGTTCGGACTGGCCATCGCCCACACTACCAGAAGAAAACACGTATGGACCCTGTCTTTTTGATTGCGTCATGCCAACAAACATGCCTGCAACAACTTGTGAACGCTGATTAGATCAGAACACTGATAATGGTTTGACATGACTGTGGTCATGACTGTGAAAAGGTCAGGCAAGAGGTTAGATTTTTCCACTATAACCATGACAATGACAAATGATGAAACCAAACCAAGAAACAACTGAACAAAGAATGTTAGAATGTTTGAGTGCAGTATTGCATAATCGGCTTACATATAAACCGACATGAAGAACAGCCTTTTTTAAAGAAAGCTTTTCTAAACCAGGGGTGCCCAAACCTTTCTGCTTGAGAGCAGAATTCACTCCAAAATTCATTGCACCAATGAAAAGGTTTTAGATGATGGATCAGAAAACCAACAGACCATCTATTGTCAAAATGTTAATGTTTTTTGCCATTTGTTTATTTGATGACTTAGCGTGGCCTAGAACTTTAGAGGTACGCTAGCAGGAGCAAATTGGTTTGCTCAGCGGATATGTCTAATCACCCATACACAACCGCAATTCAGACATCAGTGGTGTCCAATCCAATCATGTGGACAGGGAGTCGGATCGGCCAGCACGCAACGAACAAAACCATTTCAGGCAATATGTCATAAAGCTTATTGAGATGGTTAGTATGGATGTGGTGCACTTTGGCAGAGGATGCACTGTCCTTTCAGACAGCTTTCTTTAAGAGGCTAAACATCTAAACATCAACATGCAGGAACATCCCGACATGAATCTTGACTAATGACGATTCCGTCTTTTCTATCCAAAATTACGTTATGGCATGTTCATCAGCCGATTCTTTATCGGGGTGACACCCCCGAAACCCCCGCAGAAAAGTGACTCTAACTTCTGGTTAGAGTAGTGTAAGTGTTAAAGCGCCCCTGCTGGTTACAATGGATAGATCATAGATGTGGAATCTTTGCTATTGAAAGCGTATGGCTGGCTAGGACCAATCCAGGCAACGAACAAGCCGATTCAGACAATACAAAGCCTGCCCAACGACTCTGTGTCCACATACAGCGTTATGATTGGTTAAACACCACCAATGTCTGAACGATTCATTCCCTATTGTTGATGGCTAGACATACTCGCTGACCAAATCAATTTGCTGCTTCTAGGATACGTCTAGAGTGCTAGGCTAGTATAATACAGTAACTAATTCAGAATTTTCCTGAGGGTAGTTGAATGTTATGTGGGCCCTGATTTAATCTGAGGGTAGTTGAATGTTCCGTGGGCCCTAATATTCTTCTGCCCTGACAGCAGTGGAGTCTCTTCTGGGCCCGGGGCTGAAGTAGCTTTCTCCTCCATATAACATTTAGACAAATACACTCATTTATGGGTCTGTTTTGATAGCTAATATGTCACATTTTCACAAAAATAAACAAACAAATAAAAAATACAAAGCCTAGAATGGTTTACATTTTATCTATGCTTTATTTCATTGCACATGACAAGCGCATCATTGAACTGGCAATGTGTAGTACAGGCCTGATAGTATTGTAGATAGTAGCTTGCTTTGAGATATAGAGAGGTGGTATTAAAGTAGGATTAAACAAAAGAAATTACATTCAAACATCATAGAAGTGATGAAGATTGATAAATTTGACACATTTTGAGTAAAATGAGCATCCTTGTGTGCCATCACTGCCTACTGGCTGAAGATATGGAATTTACACATAAGCCAGTTGTGTTCTAAAAGTGTGACACAAATATAACACCCCCACCTGTGCCCACCTCCCCACGATGGTAGAAAAGTTCAGGCTCAGGAGGTTTTTTTTCACTATCAGCCCTGGTAGTAGGAGACGGAGGCCTGAACCTTCCCTCTCGTAGTAACCCGGCATCTCCGTGTCCTGCCAGAGGGTTTTGGATCCTTCAGCTTCTCAGTCAGTGTAATGGAACAGGGAGATTTTCTGCTGATCAACTGCTTGGTGTTGTTCTGCAGCTCAGCCCCAGTCTCATCAACCCAGCTCAGACGGGAACCAGACATTATATCCTCACAGCTACTATATTTGGTGTGTAGCAGGCAGTTAAGGCTTGGAGAAGTTGAAGAAACTGATAAATGAGAAGAAATTTAGTCACATCCACCACTGCTGTTGCCATGCAGATTCTTCACTACTGTGTATCAACTGTAACCTCACTCAGGTCAGATGCAGTGTCCCCTTGGGCGCATACATCTGATGTCGCTTGATAAGAGAATTCTGTCTAAAGACCGGGCGTCATCAAAAATCCTTACATACACTTGGATAAACCACTTGTCCGTCATCCTACTTCAACCACTTAAATTTAAAAAGAAACCTACCAGTTGCATCCCATGAGCCCACGTGATTTCTAGTTTTTCACATGTTCCAAACAAACATAAACACTAGAATCTGCAGCATAATTGGCATAATACTCGATTCAACTTGCATAATATAGATGTCTCTTTCAAATATAACTAGATGTTAGATGTGTTTTATGAGTTTGCTAGAGATGAGTTGCGGCAAAAATCCCGCGCAAAAATCCGTGCTTCGTACGCGTCTCCTGGTTGGTCCGTCCATTTAATATCGGACCTGAAATACCTTTTAATGGACTCAACATCAGATGGATGCACTGGAGGGGGCACTGCGTCTGACGTGAGTGAGGTTATATCAACTGTGCACTCAAAACAAGATAACATCACTGAAATTGCTTGTGACCATTCCCTATGGGAGGAAATGAGCTCATTTGCATAAAGCCAGACATCCCAACCTACGGACACTTATTTCAATGTCGTGATTTTACACACGGTCGTCCGTGAGCCATTAGAAAAATCCGGTAGACTCACGGACGTTCCGGGAGACTTTGGAAGTCTTTAAAGCTAAGTCATCTTCACTTCTGCTGTCTACTTTCGTTGTAGTCTAGAAAAAATTAATTACTTCTGTCACATCACACAAAATACATATGAATACATGAAAATACATTTTTTAATGTCACCAAGTCAGACTAAGCATACTTACTGGTCAGAACAGATAATTCAAAGGAAGCTAAAAATCTGTTGAATTTATTTCCTTCATACTGACAGTAAAAGTTCCCAGCATCCTCAGGGGTGATACCAGTAATGTGGAGAGAGCAGTCGGCGAGGAGGCTCAGTCTTTTAGGTCTGTCTGAGCTGTCTAGCCTGACCCTCCCTTTGATGACCACATGGTACCACAATACAAAATCGTCTCTTTCATAGCTGTAGACCCATGACATTGAGGAACAGTCAGCTACATTTGGACAGGCCAGTGTGGCAGCCCCTCCAAGACCAGAGAACACAATTTCATCTGAGAAGAGAACATATTGTGTCATAAAAACTGCACATGCTTTCAAAGACTAAATCTCATTTTAGTGGTGTTTAGCTGCATCTAGTCATTAATTATAGTCATTAACTGTAGAGATGCAATATGGTCATTAAAATGATTACAAATGTTTTTTTTTTCAATTGTTCTCTTCTCCAGCCCCTTTGCCGGCCCCAGTTCAATGCGGGGTCCTTTAATTGGCCCTCACCTATCAAAACCCTAGTATAATAATAGCCATTTATTTGAATGGGTATTCTATGCCTGAGGCACTATACCATTGTAAGGCTGTTGAATTAGATTTTCAATTGCTTGGGCAAACAAAGGTGGGCTTCGACAAAAATTTGTTGTTATGTTTCAACACATTCCAAGTCCATTTCACACCAAATTTCTCTTTTAATATGAATCGATATACCTCTAAGAAAAAATACTGTCACGTTAGGTTATACCTACAAGAATCTTCATATTAATAGGCTATTGATAATTCATCTGATTTTATATTGAGATACATTTTTCATAATGTTTCTTTTGCCAGTTCCCCTGATTAGGTGGAATGATGCTATCCAACACTGCTGTTTCTATACATATCCTTGACAACTGTCCACTCAAACCAAGAGAACATCACTCTAATTGCTTGGACCATTCTCTATGCTTTACGTACTTTACAGCAGAAATTTTACCTCACTCACGTCAGATCATGCGCTACGTAACTTTCGTAAGGCACTTCCGCGCAACGATCTGATGTTGAAGCCCATCAGAGAGATTTCAAGCCATTATTCTCTAACCGGACTAATCAGGGCCGCTGGCTGCTGTAGAGGGTGTGACGTAGCGAAGAAGCAACTGTTTTGAATCCAACCAATCCAACAAACGTAACCAGCGTCATCGGTTGGTTTCGATGTGGTTGGCTGCAGTGTACGTCAATTAAATTGATGGACAAGCCATTTGCCCAGTTAGATTCAAGTATTTCTGGCTCCTGAAATAACTCGTCTATCACTGAATATCAGGTGATAAACGCGCGTAGCACTACATCTGACGTGAGTGAGGTAAGCAGAAATTAGCTCATTGCATCAAGTTAAGTCATCTTCAAATTTATTTTGTGCTCTGCACCAACATCTATCCTCTGTAATCCAATAGAAAATTGATAGATTCTAAAATCATTCTTTTGTACTTTTTAGACAAAATACATATTAATACATATGAAAATACACTTGTCACTAAACTGTCAGACTAAGTATACTTACTAGTCAGAACAGCTAATTCAAAGGAAAATCCAAATGCGTTGTATACATTTCCCACACAATGACAGTGATAGTACCCAGCATCCTCAGGGGTGACACCAGTAACGATGAGATAGCAGCTGGAATTGAGTCTCAGTCTTTTAGCTCTGTCTGAGCCGTCTTGTCTGACCTTCCCATTGATGACCACATGGTACCACCGAACAGCATGGTCTTTTTTAACGCTGTAGAGCCATGACATTCTGGAACAATCCCCAGAAACTATTGGACAGCTCAGTGTGGCAGTCTCTCCAAGACTGGAGAACACAGGTCGAACTGAGAAGAGAACAAACTGTATGACATAATTCGTTGATCATGCATTCACAGTGAACTGTCTTGTAATGGTCTAACTATAGAAGCACTACAGACATAATTTTTTTTCTGACTGAAACAAGATGGTAACACTTTGTTATTTACAATTATCAACAAATAGCTGTTCATGTAGAAAAGCATCAATAAGGCATAAGAACCCTAGAAATATTTCTTACATTCTGATACAGTGCGCTTTTGTATGTCTGCAGTAACCACAACCAAACCAGCCCATAGAAACAGCAGCAGCACTGCGGCTCCAGCAATCTTCATCTCGATGATCTAACACACACAGCTCTGTCTCTGCTCTACCTGTGGACTGTTCTATAGCATCAGTTCTGCTCTCTGGGACGTCCTCAGTGTCTCAAACACTGGGTGAGAGAGACCACTGTATTTAAGCTTGTCTCTTAAGCAATCAGTTTATGGTGAAATACACGGTGACAAACACACATCACACCGTAAGTTGAACTCTAAAGCAGCGTTTCTAAAACAGCAGGCCGAATCTACACTCATTCTTCCTGTCTGATTACTCTCAGAGTAATTTTTGCACATATCAAATTCTTCCAATAGTTACTCCTATGCGCAGTTTGACAGAAATTTTACTTTGAATTTACATACAATTGCAGACATCCCAACCTACAGAAACTCATTTCAGGGAGGTGTCGTACAACAATTAGCTGTCTTAAAATAAAGAAGGAAGGGAAATATTTTCTACATAATTTTTCTACCAAGCAAAAACAGCATCATACTATGCCTACCATGCATGAGCATTCTTAAGGCTCAAATGCTTTATTTATTTCCAATTGCCCTAAGAAACACGTTTTACTGACAAAGTGATTTGACATTGATAGAGACAAAGGCCGTCTGTTTAGGTAGGCTATGTATCCTCATAAATAGGCAACTACACAGGAAATCTATCTGTATTGCGCCTCTGTCTAACTGCCTCTCATTTGCGTTATTTCTCTCAATTCGCGGGAGATTTTATATCACTTGCAGACGTCCGTGAGCCACTAGTAAAATCCGGTTGACTCACGGACATTCCGGGAGACTTGGGATGTCTGCAATTGTGACATTAATGTGCCTCTGAGTTTCCTTTCTTCTTGGTGTAATATCTATTCTATAGGACAAGGGTCTCAAACTCAAATGAGCTGAGGGCCACTACGGTCAACATTGTCTGACTGGAGGGCCACCTCAGGCGGTCAATTGTATTTATTTTTTTTTTTTAGGCTACGTTTAACAGGGACCTGCACATTTCCTTTGCAATTATTATTATTTATTTATTTTAATCTAAAGATGTGATATTCAATAATAGGCCTATATCACATCATTGAATGCATAGCCTAGAATCAATATTTTCACTTTTAAATATAGGAGATTGTCTTGAATCTAGTAATATAAGAGTCATGATAAAGGTATTCTGTATATGCAACAATATATGTGCTGACAATATTTTATTAATTATCATATATTATGAATATTAGATATATAGGCTAATTTATTGCTAATTTGAATCTTGAGACAACATTTTTAGCATCTGTCCTGACAAACAGTTACTTAAAGTTAGTCCTGACAAACAGGGAGCTAAAAACAACTTTCACTATGGAAGAGAATTCATCTATTTTGGGATGACAGTGTTGAAGACAATGTGTAAATTTTATATGATTTCAAGATCGGATTACTCGGAAACCGCTAATCACAAAGATGACTGCTATGTACCATTGTGATCTGTAGGATATCCTGTTTATTTTGATATGCGTTTTGTCATAGTTAAGTTAAGAATCCGTGAGATATTGCACAAAGAACAATGTATGACATGGACGCAGCACAGTATTGGTGATCATAATTTTAATACATATTCAACGCTAATTATCTCGCGAAGTGTTCATCAGTTTGTGCAGATTCCAATGATGCCCTTATTATTTTGGTACGATAAAAACGGCGTGAGTAGTATGACGGAGACGAACGGGTGCGCCGCCGTCAGGAAGTTTGCGCCTCTCTCCAGGGCCGGATTGCATTATAATTTTGCCACCAGCTCGTGGGCCGGGAGTTTGAGACCCCTGCTATAGGGCATACAACAAACCAAACAAACAGGGAAACCTATCATTTTAAATGTCTTCAATGAATTCTGTCTATAATTGTCGGTGTGCCCAAGTAATCCGGTGTTGAAATCACGTAATCTGTCTGCATTGTCTCCAAGCTCCACCACAAAATGTCTTTTCTATATCAAAAGTTGTTTTCTGATTCTCTTCTAAAATGTTATTGTTTTAATATATGTAGGCACATACAGAGAGCCCAAAGACTTATGCACCTGACCTGGGCAAGCTCAAGCTGACCCTGTTTGGGTTTGGGCTGGGCCTCGCCCACACTACCAGAAGAAAACACGTATGGACCCTGTGTTTGTGTTTGCTGGATCGTGTTATGCCAACAAACATACCTGCAACAACATGTGAAAGTTAATTAGATCAGAATACTGATAATGGTTTGACATGACCGTGGGAAATGGTCAAGCAAGAGGTTAGATTTCTTCACTATAACCATGACAATGAAAAATGATGAAACCAAGAAACAACTGAACAAAGAATGTTCCCAGCAAACACGGAACACTGGTTCTCCTATGGTTATTTTAAGAATGTTATCATATTTTGGTTCGGAGAACGTTAAAACTCTAACGTTACAGTGTGGTAACTTTGTGACCGTCCGAAAACGTTCCCTCGTGGTTATTTTTTGAAATTGTATTTAAATTACAATCTGATAGATATTATGTGTAAATGATCATTAAACAACTTAATTTTGACTGTTTATGATTATAGATTTAGGCTATCTTAATTTTATGACTCGCAATTAATGATGTATCAGAGCTAACTTTTTTTTTTTCGTCGTGATGTTAATAATGCCGTGGTCCAGCGGTAACGCACCTACCTGCGGGGCGGGAGACCGGAGTTTGATTCCTGGTCGCCGAGTTTGTTCTTATTGTGTTTATTATTAATATTTTTCTCACAAAATATCACGTTAGGATAACGTTGCGGGAACGTTCGCCTAACCAGAAATGCAAACCAACAGCTAACGTACTAGTTCCGTTTAAAACAACTTTCCTGGTGCCCCTTCAGACAACCAAAGCTACTTTCAGGGAACGTTCTCATACCCGACAGAAAACCTTCCCCGAACCAAAAAATGTTACTGGGGTTAGAATGTTTGAGTGCAGCATTGCATATCCTATAGGCCTACATACAAACCGACAAGAAGAACGATAGAGGATAACCTCTCAAAGGGAGGTCTCCAAACCAGGGGTGCCCAAACGTTTTGGGCAGAATTCACTGCAAAATTCATTGCACCAATGAAAAGCTTTTAAATGATTCGTCAGAAAACCAACAGGACATCTAATGTTAAAGTGTTAAAGGATAACTGCAAAGTGAATTCAAGCATAGCCCTGTTGGAGGAGCATGCTAAATGCATCAGTTAGCAAGTGGAACAAAATAATTAGCAACAGTATAGACCAAACACGAACGCAGAAGCGAACAAGCACTGAATCGATGGATCCTCATTATTTGAAACTGAAAGTAAGATCTGAGGTGCCATTGACTCAATATAACGTGTTTCGTGCTAGGTCTATACTGTTCATAATTCTTTCATTCCATGCAAAATATATTGCTGTTAGAAGGCTCATGCAACAGGGCTATTTTTGAACTTACTCCGGAGCTATCCTTTGCCCTTTGTTTATAGGATAACTTAGCCTAGAACTCTTGAGGTACGCTAGTGGGAGCAAACTGATTTGCTCACTGGGTACGTCTAACCATCAGCCATAGGCAACCGCTGTTTTGAGACATCTCTGGTGTTTACCCAATCATGTGGACAGGGAGCATACTTAGTGTTATTTGAATCGACTTGGTCGTTGTTTGGATTGGTCGTAGCGAGTAGCCTGACTGCCATCAACTTTCAAAGCTCTGAGAAAACCTCTGTGAGACTTTGGTCTGACCAAGACCTGTGCAACAACGTTTTCTCAAAGCGCATGGTTGACCCGCCTCCTTCAAAAAAAAAAAAAAAAAAAACATTTTTGTGGAACTCAGAAGTCCTGCCCGATCAGCAGCTGGCAAGACCAGCGACAGCAATGCCGACGGTGTTATATCACTGGGATGGCGTGCCAGGCTACGTAGCTAGAGCCATACAAAACGCTTTAACTCTCTGGTAATAACACCATCCTATTGCATGCCGAGGCAGTTTAAAATATTCTGCGTGTCTTTCCATTTTATGATATAGTCTGGCTTGTCAGGCTCAGGATAACTGAATTTACAGAATTTATATTTGAGTTTGAATTGCTAAACTTGAATTGCATCGAAAAACTGAATTTGAATCATTTCTGTTTTGTCAGTGAATCAAATCATGTAAACAATAACATTTGACGATAAGCATGTTGGTATAGCCTCAGTTACTAACAAGGGTATCGATAGCTAACGTTAGAGCTAGTCAGCTAGAAGTAGTCAGCAGCGGCAGAGCATTATCATTGTTGTGATGTGTTTAAGTTGTAATGTTAGCCCTGTAGCCTCCATGACCGTAGGCTAGCAGATGGGGAGACTATTTGGGCTTCTGCAGTCCATGCAAACAATGTGAATGCCTGAAAACAGTGAAAACTTGCAGAAAAAAAAATGCTGAAAGTTGAAAGATTAGACTAAGTGCTATAGTCTCAGATAACAGTGATAAAAAAAAAACTGTGTTAGAAACAGTGATAGAAACATTGACGTTGAACTGTGTTAGGGTTAACTTAGGCTTCTAAATCTTCTATATCATAGGAAGTTCATTGTAAATGGAAAGCCCATTAGTATTAGAACTATTAAGTATAAAGTAGAGTGTTATTGGTGAGGAATTGCTCTTTACTGTTGAAAAGTATTGCATTACTATGTTGTATGTTTACAATTCATTACATTGCTTTTGCAGAACATTGTCATTCAGGAATCATTAATCAGACTTCATTGTGCCCTCAACAACAGTGCTCCTGATGTTGATCATTTGGAATATGTCGTTAACCAAGAGAGAACCTTCATGAATTCTGTGGAGAATGTCGCTCTGCCTAATGATATCTGTGAAGCCCTTCAAGAACTGAGTAGTTTGTTTGACTTGCGCAATAAACCTCCCCCTTCAAGATCTGTGGTGAGAAGTGTATGTCCTCATGGGTGTTTAAGACTACATGTAACAGAGGACCACCTCAAAAGTCTTCTTCATCTACGTCAACCTGCAGCATGTGTGGCGGACATTCTTGGAATCTCAAGAAGAACCATACACTGAGGATGCAGTAGCACAGCACAATATTCCTGTATTCCACCATGGCTGATGATGCTCTGGAAAATGAATCAATCAAATCTAGACTACCTCATGCAGCATACCAGATTATAAAGGGGTGTCTTGGTAGCACTTTTCACCTGGTAGCACTTTATTTTTATTTTCTTTTTTGTGGGATGGAATAAACACTTTTTTCATTACTTGCAACGACAAAATATGGTGTGTGATTTCATTCTTGATTGACTCTGATATTGCTCAAGAACTGACACACCCTCATGGCCGAGAGTAATTGGCGCGACCCCCAGTTTGTCCAACTTGATGCAGAGGGCCACCATGTACAATGGAACAGACTCAAGGCCTCAATTCATAGAGTTGACAAGTATGGGCTGTGTGGTTTGCGAAAATACTGTGTTCAAGGCCCACACCAAGGCCTAGAAGTTATAGATTCTCCGTAACTCATTGGGTAACGCTTTAATTTACAGCCCGTGAAGTACTGGGTAAGTATTAGTAAGTATTAGGTAAGAATGGTGTAACAAAAAAGTATCAAGGGATAAATTACTGAGTACTTACAGCGTAAGTTTGCTGGAATAACACACGTTCACGCTTTATTTTACAGCCCGTGAAGTACTGGGTAAGTACAGGTAAGAACAACGCAACAAAA
>JAODXP020006260.1:0-32500 GCA_027497455.2 Sardinella longiceps
GCTATCTTAGGCATTGGCTGAAATTAGCATGATGCAAAACAAAGATCAAAGGTGATACTCACCTGACATCAACAGTCTGGCTGATTTTCAAAGCCAGACTAGGGAAAGGTATAATGAGTCTATTCAATTTCAATTAAGGACAAAATAGAATTTCTTGTTCTGGAACCAACAGTGAGCACTATGGGTTAGGTAAAGGTAAGAAACATTTTATTATGGAATGAATACTCATTAGTTTTAAAATGTCTCTTTAACACATTAGCTGTACAGAATATAAAGTGCTTAGACACATTATTTAGTGTCCTTTAAAATACATTATTACTGCACAGAACATACAAGTGGGTCTACATGGTATGGCAAAACAATGCAGCTACTTAAACTGTTAATATTAGTCTCCTTTGGGTGGTGTGGCAACTAGGTGAAAGTTATCAGGCCTCACGCCTAGGCCTACTGCGTGTTCCACAACTGGGGGGACAACAACAACCTAATCAAAGAAGAAAAACTCTGCACGGCCTGCGATCTATCTCAAACGCGCGTCTCCAGTAAAGGATGCCGGAACACAGCTTTCCAGTGGATTACTAGGCCTACTTCATCCAGTGAGATCCAACTCGAACTGGATAATTCAAGGTTTTTTGTGGTGTTAGGCCTACATGTGTGTGGTGAATGTAGGCTATAATGTAGCGCATGACGCAGAATTTAATTGAACATTGGTTTGCGGCTTCTTTCCTTATTGGCTTCAGCTCACTCCTATTCAGCATTGTCATTTTGCCGGTATTCATATTTAATTTTTTTGCATGTGCTTAGTGGTCTATGCATTGGCGCATTAATTAAAGTTAGCGAGACTTCATTCATTCAAAATAAGCCCATTGACTGTTTATAGTAGCACACCCATTTTAACAAAATTGAAAAGATGGATTGTGACAAGCTGCTGCGTGACTCAAAAGGAGAAATTGTAAGTGTGTGTGTTAGGGTGGTGGGATTAGGTGACCGATGTCACTTTCTCACTCTCCCGCATTCGCACGCCTTCTCATTGCCGCTCTCGCTGCTTTAGTCATCCCAAATTTGCACGACTTGCAATAAGATTGTAGCCTAGGTTATGTATTTAGCCTAGCCTAGGCCTACTTAATATGCATTGGAGGAACATCCTAGCGCACTGTATGCCTATTATATAATTGAATTTGATCACATTGACTTTCTGCTGAAAACCGGAACAATGTGATAGTGATGATTGAAAACCGGGATATGGCGTCCCAACATCACGTAACTAGGTGGCGCCAAAACCGGGACTAGTCAAAACCGGACTTTCCGGGACATGATCACTCCATTCTAGGGGCCTCATATGGTCCCTCAGAAACTTCTTATTAGGCCTACAATGATATATATTACATTCAGTGCATACTATTTTCTATTACAATTTCATTTTCTTTCAAATTCCGCTAGCATTAGCCTAATGTTAAAAAAATAGCATTTATGCTGATAGCGTCGACAGTAGGCTATATCCTAGGCTAGCAAAAAAAAAACAAAAAAACGCTTTATTGTAAATACCAGATACGTACTACAGACTAGGCCTATATTAAAATACACATTTAGACGATCTGCTGCATGCAGTAGGCTAGTCAAATTTAATGACCAAGCCTAATTATGCTAATTTGTAGGCTAGCCTAATACCATGTGACATGCTTGTCACTTGTCACACAAGGTCACCTTGCATACTATCTTCTATTATAATTTCATTTTCTTTCAAACTCTGCTAGCATTATCCCAATGTTAAAAAAATTAGCATTTATGCTAAAATAAATTAGCGTTGAAAGTATATCCTAGGCTAGCAAAAAAACACACATCCTGGGTAGGCCTATTCTAAATAACAGATATGTAGCCTACTACAGACTATATTAAAATACTCATTTGCATGCAGTAGCCTAGTTAAATTTAATGAGTAAGCCTAATTATGCTAATTTGTAGGCTAGGCTATATATGTGACCTGCTTGCCACTTGTCACACAAGGTCACCTTGTGGTCTGCACTAAAATTTAACTAGACTTTATCCCAGATTAAATTTAACATTGATTATTTTATTGTTTTAAATGGCTCAATATAGCCTGACACGTCAGACTATATCATAAGAATGTATAGTCTGAAGACCACTGATAGACTGTACCTCAATGGAGGGGCGGGTGATTGCGTTGTCTTTCAAACTGCCTCTCCACGTAATAGGCTAGCGTTCCGGCCAGTGGTACCAGCTGGTATATCAAACTTTTCCCGTAGCCCGTCGGTAACACGGCAAAGACATCTTTTTCAGAACGAAAAACTTCAGTGCACTTTCTTGTTTCACTTTCAAAGAAAATGACAAGTGCAATTCGTCCAAAACTAAAGCCAAAGACGATTCCGCTCTGGTTTGAGCAGGGCTGTCATCATTGTACAAAGCCCGCCTTACGATTTCCTGTACACATACCGCGCTGTGATTGGTTATCCGCCTCCAGAGGAAGGCTAAAACGGGTTTCTATCAGTGGCCTCTAGACGTACCTCTGTGCAAATTCAAATTTGCTACCACTAGGGGTACGTCTAGAGTCTAGGCTAGGCTCAATAGCCTATTTTATGGAACCTACCTTTTGGCCCTCGAGTGCAAATGGAAGCAGTGAAATGGCCTAGAGCAAAAAGTCCTCTTCTTCCCAGTTTTACCCGAGACAATTCATGAAATGTTTCAATCCGTCGTGGTTATATGACATCATTTAGCGTGATTGGCCAGTTGCATAGATAAGATGGTCCTGGACCATAACGCGTTAGCGTAATGGGCAATATGGGATGCAGACCAGGGCCCCGGCCACTAGGGGGCCTCGGATTTTGTGAAATTGAAACATTTTTAATTTATAATTTTTATAACATTTTTGATGCATTTGATGAGCTTATTTGCTTCATTCTGCAGTAGGCTTAACATGACCTAGACATGGCACTTGAGAGGGCCTGATTCAAAAAATTTTCCCAAATGAAGACATTGCGTTGAGGATTCCTCTGATGCTTAAATGCACCGGCGAAAGATTTCTCCCGACTTGGTCTTATGCGGTTGCACCACTCGGTTTCAGTCACCGAAAATGGCTATTTTAAAATGCTTCAGGGAGATTTCAGAAAACAGACACTAGTCTAAGGGGACTTGACAAAGTGATGCGACAGACAGTTTTGTAGACGGAATCTTATGCAGATCAAGCCTGTTTTCATAGACGTCTTGGTCAGAAAACTTTTGTAGATTTTGTTTTTGTGACGGTAACATTTCACAAGGCTATTGCGAATTAAAAAATGAACGTATGAAGTGTTCTGACCCGGTGTTGAATCAAACGTAAAACAGCCAGGACAAAGTCTATGGAGAGAGTGCGTAAATGAAATTTTATCGCAAATTGTGCCAGCATTATTTAGACCTGCTTGCTTATATGTAGGCCTATGTTATGTGCAACAGGCACATCTGTCTTTCTGTCGAAAGGGTGCTTTTCATTTGCTAAGCGCAGTTGCGCTCCGGAGGTGTGTCTGCCCTGGGCCTCGCTGAGGGTTGACGCAGCCCTAGGCCTAGATGTTGAATATGAAACTGCATTTTCTGTTTTCCATTAAAACAGGGCTGGACTGGGACCAAAAAACGGCCCGGGCATTTTTGGCCATAGCGGCCCACTATGATACGCAGAGGCACGCGACAAACCAGAAGATATATGCACACATTGTGTTGTGCCAAACACATAAGCGCAATAGCTGGATAGTCCTGCCATAATAATCTGTCCCTGGCTCACGTCTCTCCTCCACCTTCTTCTCCAACTTCATATCCTACATTGTTGAACTGCCACGTTAGAAACTGTGCGCCTCCCCAACAGTCTGTGCACTCCGAGGCTGCTTCTGATGTTGACAGCCCTGCACCCGCTGCTGTGTTATCGTAGCACACATCACACAAACATAACTGCATTATATTATTGCTGCACATTTTGCTGCGTAGACTTGTAGACTTTGTTGCACCCAGTGGTTAAAGTGAGATTTGCCAGGTGGGGAAAAAAAAAAAAAAAATTCTCTCTCTCTCTCTCTCTCTCTCTCTCTCTCTCTATATATATATATATATATTTGTTCCTAACTCATTGTTTGACATTTTATGGTTTTAATTTGGGTCTTCTACACCCTGCATGGGTAACTCACAGCCCGGGTGCAACTAGGCTGTGTTCAATTGCAATCATCCACTTGCTTTGCCAAAGTTCTGTGGACTGTGGCCTTCAGAACTTTACAGTGTTGCCCACCGCCACCCCTGATCTACACTAGCTGTCAACATTGAACATTACTGAACACAAAAATATACACAACCTTGCTTTTTACAATTTAATGTCAGTCCAAAGTATGGATCAAAATAGAAAATAACAAAGGACAAAACATGACAAGACAACCTCTAAAACACAAGGGTTGGCAAGATGAGCCTATGAAGGCCTATGCTTTAGCCTTAAAGTAGTTTACATTTCTTACTGGTACTACAACCTTATTGACACTGTTTTGGGGGTCCCCAGACATCCCAACTTGCTGCCAAAACCTAGGCCTATTTGGGAGCAGGTTGATTAGGCCTTTTGCTTAGGCAAGAGTCTTTTAGGCCACCCTGCCGTCGTTTAGGCCAACAGAGGAGTTGTTTAGGTCACAGGGAGCAGTCGTTCAGGCCAGGCTACAGCAGCTGAAATCTTTGCATCTCTACTTTTTATTATTATTGTACATTCGTTATTAGACATAATCAGCTCTGCTGATCTGTCTGAGTAGTCTACATATCTATGGTAAATTATTTAATAACCAACTTAAGTGTGGAAACGTTTCTTTATTTAATAAATGGTGATTTATAAATTCATAAAAATTGTGGAAATAATCATCCGCGTTGCGTTAGACTCGCGGGGGCTTTAGAGAATTAAAATAGTGATTTATAAAATAAGCATCGCATTGTCATCGAAAGGGTGACTGATCTGAAAGCACCACATTTGTTGGAAAATAATTATTAATAATAACTTTTTATTCAGAAGCCAGTTAGGTTCGTGGTTTGTGAAAGTATTTTTTTGGAAACCTAATCACATAATTTCCACAGTAGCCTAACCACTTGCCCTGTAGCCTATTACGTGAAAATAAATGGTGATTTAGGCTATATTCATAAAATTGTGGAAATAATCATGTTAGAATGTTAGCCTACTATAATATAGCCTACTATAATACTGGTATCTTAAAATGATGAAATGATGTGACAATACACGTTTCCATCGAGCCTATGAACTTGTTGCCCGAAACACATCAACAAGAAAGAAAGGACATCACCCCGAAGTTAATGACACAGCTATTATCTCTCCTCACCTTACCGTTAATGCACTGAAAGTTATTCGTAGGCTTACTGAAAACGTCATACTTTTCCTGAAAAAAATCATTTAGATTACAGTCTGAGCGAGAGATCATGCTGCAAGTCTCTCATTCTTGTTCCCTTCACCTGCCATTGTGCTCGCGTTTGCGCAAGTTATGGACAAGTTATTGACTGGATGGTTCAGTTGTAAGGGAGAATGGTGCGCAGTCAACACCATACTGGTTTAAACAGTAACTATTTTAGAAAATTAAATACCACCCGAAACTAACCAAAAAAACAGACCTCTATTTGAGACCGGCCTTTAACTCAAACCTGTAGCCAAACCGGGCGTGTAAAAGAGACAGGCGTCTATTTGGGACTCGGTGATTATTTGAAGTTTTACTGTATTTTAATTCTCACAAACCGCGCGAATCTAACGCAATGCGGATGATTATTTCCACAATTTTATGAATTTATAAATCACCACTTATTAAATAAAGAACCGTTTCCATGCAAGTTGGTTATTAAATAATTTACCATAGTAGGCTACTCAGACAGACCAGTAGAGCTGATTTATGTCTTATAATAACGAATGTACAATAATAAATAAAAAGTGGAGAGGCAAAGATTTCAGCTGCTGTAGCCTGGCGTAAACGACTGCTTCCTGCGACCTAAACGACTCCTCTGTTGGCCTAAACAACGGCAGGGGGACGTAAACGACAGGGGATAAGGGTTTCCATTTGGAGAAGGAAAATCAGCTTCATGAAAGAGGAATACACACCACCACCACGTTCACTACACGTTGTGTTTGCAATGTTGCAAATGTCGCAATTTAATGCGTCTTGTCGTCAGTGATCATTGATACAGATAGGCATATATTGATCTTCTTTTTTTTTTTTTTTTGCCCTGAGGTGACGTGCCGGAACACGGTACCGGAGCGTTCCGGCCCACTTTAACCCCTGGTTGCACCACGTTTCTCTTGGCTGTTGTCCATTCCAGCAGACAAACCTTTACTTCTCTCCGGCCCCATCCAGCTCAAGTGGCAGAAATTGATAATTGAGTAGGCCTACGTGAGGACTAGCCCAATGCCCTTCGAGAAATTCTACCAATGGCTGCATTTTGTGATTGAAAAAAATAAATAATATTATATATATTAAATGAAATTATGACAGGCCATTGGCATTGCCCGCTAAGCCCTATAGTCAGTCCATGCCTGCATTAAAATAAAAGTGCTATCCTCTTCGGCATGGTGTGGTGAAATTCAGATTTTATGGCAGATTTGGTTATTAGGCCTATAATATCCGGGGGACTACGCACTTTTAAGTCAGTTCTGCCGGTCATTTCAGGACAGTGTGGAGAGTAACCTTTTACAAAAGCAAATTACTGTAGGCAAATGCATTGCTTTGTGTGGTAATGTGGTAATGTAAGGGATTACAGAAAAAGGTATTTTTTAACTCAGTACAATGCATTTTTTACAGGTGTTTTCCCCTACAAATTTGCCAAAAACTGAGAGATCAGCTGAAACATCTGCTGTGCTTGAATTACCAGCCTATAGCCTATATGTTTTCTTTTTTTCAGACCCTGGACCTACTGCCTATGTCTGTTTTCACTGGGCAGGCATTAACCCACCTCTCTAGACAGTAGCCTAACTAACTACATTTGTCATTTGACGAACCCTGCGAAAACGAGTTAAAAAAAAAAAAAAAGAGAGAGCGCGCCGTCTGTGTGTGCGCTCGCTCACACCCTGCACTTCTCTGACAAGCAATAGACCAAAGCCTGTTGCTGCTGAGTTACAGTTTTAATTCATGTCTAGAGTTGCCATCTGATCCATTTTGATTGGGTCTTTCTTCATTTTGGTTGTCTGACCAGGGAAACTTACAAACTCTCCCTCGACATCAATATTTTAATTTACTATTTTCTCCTCGCCCATTTTCATTACATTTTCGCGCATTTTACGCACTTGATGTGACCACGGGCCTTGTGTTTAATTTCAGCGCTATCTTTCTCAAACAGTTCAGGTGTCAAAGCTATTTTCAGTAAATAGGGGGATATCTAATAAGTAGATCTGTCTTCTCTCTCTCCAACGAGAACAGGCCTATTTATTAATACGTGGACTAGACCACCTGATATAGGCTAATCACTTGCGTAACTTGTGGGAACTTGAAGGCTATGTCGTCATCAGAGAATCCCTTCAGTCACTTAAGCATGATGGTCCAGGACCAACATCTAAGTAAATGTTTGTCCTGGACCAACATTTAGAAAGTTGTCCTGGACCATCATCCGTTCAGAAGTTTGTCCGGGACCATCATCTGTTCAGAAGTTTGTCCTGGACCATCATTTATTCAGATGTTTGTCCTGGACCATCATGTCATGTTTGCCCTGGACCATCAACCAAAAGTTTGTCCTGGACCATCATTTTGGAGGTTGTCCTGGACCATCATTTATTCAGATGTTTGTCCTGGACCATTAAGGTTCATATGCTCTAGTCGGCTACTGTAGGTAAATGCTTACATATATGCCATCCAAGCACTGCTTTTGTCAATATATAATAAAGCTTTCTAAAAGCCATGGAACAACATTTTAGGGTATATCGGATATATTATTTGATGGCAGTATAGCCATATTCTACATTTCCGTCTGCCAAAAATCTGAACCCAAACTTGTGATGCGGCCGTGGCTGATTGACCAGCTCAACTCATAGTCATCAGTTTTTAGGGGTTAACTTTGTGATGGAAACACCTAACTGCCATAAATCATATATTTCTGGAAAGCTCTCACAGTGTACATGTGATTTAAGGTATTTATAACCATATTTCTCTCTCTCTCCCTCTATTTCTCTCTCTCCACAGTAGTCTCTCCTCTCAGTACAGACTATTTTCTCTCTCTATTTCTCTCCCTCTCTATTTCTCTCTCTTTCTCCCCCCACAGTAGTCTCTCCTCTCAGTACAGACTATTTTTTCTCTCTCTCTCTCTCTCTCTCTCTCTCTCTCTCTCTCTCTCTCTCTGTTCCTTGTAGTTAGGTTAGGCTGCTAGTAGTATGGCTTAAAATCCTCTTGTAGCTTCCTTTAGTTAGTCAAGGCTTGTTTTTAAGTCCTGATACTCCACAGAAGCGATGAAAATATTCACAATATTACCTCCTTGTGTTCACATTCAATTATATCTGGTTTTCTTCTAAAAATCTGTCCATTTGTAGTCCAAAATATAAAACTTTTCAGGAGCTCATTTTAGTTGTGACTTTTTGGATCTCTCTCTCTCTCTCTCTCTCTCTCTCTTTCTCCACAGCAGTCTCTCCTCTCAGTACAGACTATTCTCTCTCTCTCTCTCTATTTGTGTCTTTCTCTCCCTCTCTCTGTCTCTCTCCACAACAGTCTCTCCTCAGTACAGGCTATTCTCTCGCTCTTTCTCTCTCCATCTCTCTCTTTCTCTCCCTCTCCATCGTTTCTTTTGCTCTCTTTTTCTCTCCTTCTCCATCTTCTGACCTGACATGGACCACCAACACCATGACCCTTGTCAAGAAAGCATAGCAACGTCTCCACTTCCTGTGCAGGATGAGGAGAGCCAGCCTCCCTCCTTCAGCACTCACCACCTTCTACAGGGGTGCCATTGAGAGCATACTCACCAGCAGTCTCTCAGTGTGGTATGGCAGCTGCCATGTTGCAGACCAGAAAGCACTACAGAGGGTGGTGAGAACAGCAGAGAAGATCACAAGATCAGCTGTACCATCCATTCAGGACCTGTATCCATCCCGTTGTCAAAGAAGAGCCATCAACATCATCAACATCATCACTCTCTTCTTCTCCATCTTTTCTCTCTCTCCCCCCTCTCTCTCTCTCTCTCTCTCTCTCTCTCTCTCTCTCTCTCTCTCTCTCTCTCTCTCTCGTGCACATGCGTGGAATGAGTGGACTGAGCCGGTGGCATCTGAGTGAGTGGGGAGCGATTGTTTCACCATTCTTTCTATCTATCCTTCTATCTTTTTGCTCTGTGTAGTCCACTTGTTTATGTAGTGTGTTCACTTGACTTTTTAGACCTCAGTTAGGCCTATTCTTGTTGGTTTACCTGGGCCTACGTTTCCACCTGTGGAAACATGAAATAATTCAATTCAATTCAATTTTATTTGTAGAGTGCACAAATACAGTACATTTTCTCGCGGCGCTTTACAGACAGTACGCTACTACTTCGCCACTACTGAAACATGTTGTGTCTTTTCGGCGTTCTGTGTACATGCTTCTCAAAGAACAAGAAATTGATATGACGTTGAATGTAAAAAGAGGTGGATATAATTATTACATTTTCATTTAATGAAAATCTATGAAATGTTTTGGATGTGGTCAGATTGGACAATTATTGCGAGCATGTCCAGAGAAGCAGCATGCCCCCAAAAATGCAAACCAATGGGCAGAAAGTAAAACTAGCGCAAACGGTCCTGCTGAAAAGAATGAAAATGATAATGTTACTCAGAGCAATAATGATCCCTAGCCTGGCACGCCCTCCCAGTGATGTAACACCTTCTGCGTTGCTGTCGCTGGTCTGGCCAACTGCTGATCTGAACGGATTTCAGAAAGCATTTTCTAACATCGACCAGTAGCAAACCGAGGCATTAGAGGGAGGCGGGTCAACCATGCGTTTTGAGAAATTACAGCGCTATAGGCTCTTGGTCAGACCAAAGTCTTGTAGAGCTTTGAAAGTCGATGGCAATCAGGCTAAATGATCCCACTGTTGTTGATCATGATGATAACCAAGGCCCTTCAGATACTAACGTTACTGAGTGATAAAGTGATTGAAGGTGAGATTCCTGACAATTCACAACATGCTGAAACCAGTGATGATTCGCAAGTTTCACAGACAACTACTGACTCGCAAAATACACAGGATACTGTGGAGTCTGAAAATATGCAGACTCTGAGCAGTGGCAATTTAAATGCACAAGGTAGTAATTCTACTGACACAAGGTGACTCATTGAGTTATTATCTACTTGTCCTGTGATAATATCTACTTATGACCTCTGTGATATTTTGCAGAATTTTTATAAAGGTCAAAGACAATACTCCTGGGCCCACTCCCATGACAACTCTTTCTCTATTGATAGATTTGATAGTTTTAATAGATTTTATACTTTAAATTAGTTAGTGTTTTTCATTAGTGTTTATAAAAGTTGCTCTATTATCTCAGTAGGGTTCTCTGATCACTCCATGATTGACCTGGAATTGATGGTTTGCCAGCTGAGTTTTAAAAGGTGTTTTGGTCAGTCATTGGGCAGGACCTTGAATGCCAGTGTGGCAGGGGAGAAGCTTCCTCAGAGTTACCGAAGGGCAGTCCTGACCCTGGACCCCAAGAAGGGTGTAGAAGCTGTTTATACAGAATGTAACTTTTTTTCTTCTTTTCTTTTTATACTTGAAATAGTTTTCCAAAAAACATCACGCTATTTATTTTATAACCCCTTTTTTATGGCTCCTTTTCTTTTGTAAATATGTGATTAATTGGTTCTATAAGAGAAGTGTTAGGGGCCAGTATGTAGGAGACACATTTCATTTCAGTTTTTCTGTTTTTCAGATTATTCTCTTTCTTCTTTGCGGTCTTTGAGTGAGCGAGGGGCAACATGATAAGAGTGGTGCCTGGCTGAGTGATGGCGGTCTTTGAGTGAGCGAGGGTGCAACATGATAAAGTGGTGCTTGGCTGATTCTTTGAGGTCTTTGAGTGAGCGAGGGGCAACATGATAAAGTGGTGCCTGGCTGATTCTTTGAGGTCTTTGAGTGAGCGAGGGTCAACATGATAAGAGTGGTGCCTGGCTGAGTGATGGTGGGTCAGCACACGGTCTTGGAGTGAGCGAGGGTGCAACATGATAAAAGTGGTGCCTGGCTGAGTGATGGTGGGTCAGCACACGGTCTTTGAGTGAGCGAGGGTGCAACATGATAAAGTGGTGCCTGGCTGAGTGATGGCGACAAGACGGGTCAGCACACGGTCATTTGACCTCCGGCCTCAGCATTACCACTGTTGAGAATGCGCCCTTTTATATTCTCAAAATTAAGGTTAACCTTGAGCCACCAGTTCTTATTAAACATAGGTTTAATGTCCATGCTAAAGCAAGCTGAAGTACGCAGAGTATTTTCTTAAATATGTAATTCTATTGTCATTCTTTTCATTTCTTTTATTCTTTTTTAAACATTGTAATCATGAACTTGCATTGCATTCTATCATGTCATTATTAAGAAATGTGGAATCAAGTTTAGAGCACAAGTTTGAGTGAGATAACATCCAAGTTAAAGAACAATTGAGGAAGTTGATGCCTACGTGCAAGTTGTCCTGTTGTGCTCTTAAGTTTTGTGTATGTGAGGAAAAGGTGAGAGAAACACATTCAAATAGCCATATAAGGTAACCATAATGAAATACTGTCTTAGTATAAATAGGCTGTTGAGACAGTAGTCGAGGTCTTTTTGGGTCTTGGCTGTCTCTTTTGATCTTCTTGGGCTTTTTGTCTTTTGTCTTAGGACTGCTATTTTTATTTCTTAATAAAACCAACTCTATCTCTGGTAGAGTTAAAAAGGCAATTACGCCTGGTTAGTCTTTAAGTTTTTTGTTGCCTCCTGAGTGACTTTGGCCACTTCTTTTGCTGGGAGGAATCTCCTGCCATGCATCAGAAACCTTTTTCAACCAGGGAAAGGTAAGTTGGCTCTCATATCCTAGACATTCACACAGGCATTGGGCTAGGTGCAGGAGTAAAGCGTCTCAATCCCGGTAACTCAGAAGTAGTTAACCTTTCATGGGATAGTCACAAAATGCTACACCACCTACTGCTAAATGGACTTTAATGGACTTTAACACAAATACCTACTTTCATTTCTTTTCAAGTTTGTTAACAATAAATACTGTTCAACTTGAATTTCTTTCTCCGGATTTCATTTGACTTTTTCTGAGCTGTGAGTCATGACCATGCCCACATTCTCCAGCTGGTAAAACAAAGGACAAGAACAAACACAGGACAAGGGTTACAGGGGAAACTCTTTTGCTAAATTGTTTTTACCACTTCAAAGGGTGACCTGGCAGACCGGAAGCAGCGGCGCCCCTTGTCCCTATTATATATTGACAGCGGTGTCTTTTCAAAAGTTCTTAAAGAAATAATTCATGCAGACCAGACATACTGTGTGCCAGGCAGGTCCATTTTTTAAAAATATATATTCTTAATTCATGATTCCCTAGAGGTCTGTAGTAAGCTGAGGGAGGAGTTAGGTTGTCTCTTATTGGGCTTTTGATAGAATGGAGCAGTTTTATTTACGGAGAGTTTTACAGACCTTTGGGTTTCATTCTGGCTTTATTAAAATGATAAAGATAATGTCATAATTTATAATGTATTGTGACATTGAGAGTTTAATGAAGATTAATGGCGGCTTGTGTGCACCTTTAAAGGTGAATAGGGGTATACTCCAAGGTTGTGTGCACCTTTAAAGGTGAATAGGGGTATGCACCAAGGTTGTGTGCACCTTTAAAGGTGAATAGAGGTATACGCCACGGTTGTTCCTTGTCAGGGATGCTGTATGCATTGAGATCTGTACGCTTTCTAGGCCACATTTTGGAGTCTCTAAACTCTGCTTTAACAGCAAGAGAAGCAGTTTGCTAAAAGACTATGATGGTGGTTTGAGTCCCGTTTCAAGGGATTCTTTTCCAGGGTTTGTTAGGTTGTTTGTCTCCTAAAATGTATGAATGTGAAAAGCTCAGCATAGTTGCATAGCAACCACTTGTTCCTCTCAGACCATCACTATATATCTATATCTATATCTATATATCTTTTCTTTTAACACGAAGGGCTTCACATTTCTCACATTGAGTGTTCAGTAATAGGTTATTACAGGATCACAGCTTTGTGGTATCTTTCACAATTCTGGGAGACGTGGAGAGAGTGTAAAGTTTCTTACCAACCCTGGGCCAATGCTGGGATGTACGCAAAAAGCAGATTCAAGTCTTCCGTCTGCAGTATACAGCCAATAAGCCTGCTGAACTAAAGACACAAATAAAGGCTCTTGAACAAGAGATAATGAGCCTCAGCAGCGGAGAGGGGTTGGGCGCAGCTGAAGTGTAGGAAAGAAAGAAGATGCTTTTGAGGAATCAGTGGGAAGAAAGAGGACATGGCGCTATAGTCCGTGCTCGGTTCATACAGTACAATCTTCTTCGGGCTGGAGAAGAGGACATCTGAGAGGAAGCCAATTACAAAATTTGGATTTATGGATTCTTTGAACAATAGAATCCCTAATTTCATCACCACAGCAAGCAATCTTTTCGTTTTGAATAGATGGTGACAAATACTTAGAATTTCCTACAAAGGATTCAATTGAATTTCTCAATCTGCTGGCTTTTTCGGAATTATGAGCACACTCGCATTTAATTTCCTGCAGGGCGCTGTGAATTGGCCCAAGCAAAGGCAGTTAGTATCTTTATTCTGGACCCCCACCTGGTGTCAGACATCAGAGGAATTCCTCTGGGTCCACCACTTCCCTGTTCTTCCAACAGGTTGTCCTCCAGCTTGTGTTTTTGGAGCCAGCTGAGAAGAACACAGCCACCTTCTCAATGAAGGACATAGTGTTCCTCACAGTTGGTACGTCTGTACATCCGTGGACCACAACAAGGTTCAGAGCATGGCTACAACAGTGAGTGTAAAGGGCTCTGGGTTGAAGCTCTTTAATCTTCTTCTGAACCCCACACAGCCTTCTTCTCATATTACTTGCACCATCGTACCCTTGGCCTCGTAGAAACGAGAGATGAAGCCCCCATTTCCCTAAGTGTTCTGTGATGGCTTGTGTGATGGATGCAGCAGCCTGCCTAAGGAGTGGACAGAATCCAAGAAAATCTTTGTAAATTTCAGAATCAGCACACACATACCAAATGCATATTGACAGCTGTTCCGTCCCACTGATGTCCGATGTCTCATCAGCCTATACTGTGAAAAATTTGGATTTATGGATTCTTTGAACAATAGAATCCCTAATTTCATCACCACAGCAAGCAATCATTTCGTTTTGAATGGATGGTGACAAATACTAGGCATTTCCTGGTGCAGTGTCAAGGTGTTGACGAAGCACTTCATCAACGTGTGATTTCCATTTTATGAAATGGTTAAAATTGCCATCCTCATAGCCATCTTTCCAGTTACCACGGAAGGCAACATTTATCTGCCCTAGATTGATTACTACATCGAGTACTGACAATACAATCTTGCAATTTGTTTTTAACTTTGTCCAAATATGTCTTGCTGATCACAGACTGTATGTCTTTCATTTCTCCTTTTGACACAGACAGGAAATTTTCTGCTAGAAAGTTGCCCTGGAGTACTTCCATGATTTGAGATTATTCCTCTTTTTTCGCCTACAGCATCTTTCCAGTTTCCTGGTGAACCGTAGCCTGTAAGTAACAGGCTTCTGGTACACCAGTGATTCGCTCTCCTCCTCCGTTTTTGAAATAACCGGGGCAGCACCACGAATCACGATCGTAGGGAGGGATTTCAGTGGGTATGACGTTTCTGTTTTGGTTCCCGACCTGGCGGCGCTTACGTGACGACACGTCCTACGTCACAAAGCTTCAACGTGAGTGGTCAAAGTGTCATGTCATTCATATGAGGTTGCTCCAACCACGTGCAAGCATCTTTTGACTAAACCACGCCTGCGGAGAGGCGTGAAAGGGCAGTGTGCCAGTAGCCTGTTACTTACAGGCTACGGTTCACCAGGAAATCTTTCCAGTCCCTGGATTCCTCTGTCTGAAAAACCATGTTTTTACCTTTCTGTTTATTATTGAAAAGTATGCATACACAACAATATGCAGCATCCTCAGACGAAGAGTAACGTAGCCAGGGGTATTTTTTTCCCACTCCCCACTGTATCTCAGAAGCCTTTTCCTAACTTGACTTTGAGGGTATATATGCTGGTCCCTACTCCATCTACGCTGAAGAATGTCTCTCTTTCTCCTCATCTGTGAAGTGACCTTTACTTTTATAGTTTGCAGGATCAGAGGGCGAGAAGCATGCATTTGGACATTCGGACTATGATGCATCATGACTTTCATTCCTCTGGACTTCATCTGTTATTTCTCTTCCTTCATCTTCACCTAACTCTCTCTCTTCAATTGTCTGATTATCTCTACTCTCCTTCTCTTTTTCTCTCCTCTCTCTCCCTCTCTTTTTCTCTCCTCTCTCTCCCTCTCCTCTCAGTATGGAAGAATAGTATTCAATTCAATTCAATTTTATTGTAGAGCACTCAAATACGTAAGGGATAATGAACAACACGGCATGCAGATATAGAAGAATAATGCGCATTTGAAGTTCTAAGGCAACAACGTGTAGCAGAGTTTTATCGCACTTATACCACTGTTGCCAGTTTTGCGCTATGTGGTTTGATCTGTCATTGGTTATGTCTGCGTTACACCCATAAAACACCCATGATTAATTAGGCATCGTAAGTGCAACCTTTTTGAACTTTGACCCAGCATGAAGTTCAATTTCTGCGCTGTGAAAATGGCAAAATGCCAACGGCACGCCCCCAAGACAATATGCGCAATGCGTCAAACATCATTTGACATTGCGTCATCAAAATAGCGACCCTCATCTCCATTCATTTGTCATAATGTCATAATTGCAAAATTTCCGGATGTTTGAAATCATCTATAAAGTACTCTTGTCTTGTGGTGCTTTACAGTCAGTACAGGGAGCACCAGTTTTACGAAGAAAGTTACACAAGGGAGTTCTTTAAAAAGAAAACAAAATCAATGACTTTTCATCCAGACCGTACTGTATAATCCACTTTTTGGAAACGTTTCTCTCCTCGCGCGACCGAAACTCAATGCAGTCTGTGCGGTTACCGTGTTCTCCCTCATTAAAGCAGCCTCGGCTTATCTTTAGGCTAACTGCTTTTCAAACATTAGAGGAGACTTAATTTTACATACATTGTGGCTGCAGCAAACAAAACTGGCGCCACATATTCAAACAGACACTGGATGGGAGGCTCAACACTCAGTCGGGATGATTGTAGTGTGCAGGGGCAGAAGAAACAAAAGAATTAGGCCAGTCTAGGAGGTTAGCACTTAAGTGTGTCAAATATTGCATGTCAGAGCAAGGAGAGGGAGAGAAAAATGAGAAATTGTTAAACATCCAAATTGTGATGTTTTCATGACGGGCATTGAGTGTGGGTGTTGGAGTGCTGTCGCTAGGAGCTGTAGATATGGACAGGTATTGAGTGTGGGTGTTGGAGTGCTGTTGCTAGGAGCTGTAGATATGGACAGGTATTGAGTGTGGTTGTTGGAGTGCTGTCGTTAGGAGCTGTAGATATGGACAGGTATTGAGTGTGGTTGTTGGAGTGCTGTCGTTAGGAGCTGTAGATATGGACAGGTATTGAGTGTGGTTGTTGGAGTGCTGTCGTTAGGAGCTGTAGATATGGACAGGTATTGAGTGTGGTTGTTGGAGTGCTGTCGCTAGGAGCTGTAGATATGAGGGCTGGATGGGCATTGAGTGTGGTTGTTGGAGTGCTGTCGTTAGGAGCTGTAGATATGGACAGGTATTGAGTGTGGTTGTTGGAGTGCTGTCGTTAGGAGCTGTAGATATGGACAGGTATTGAGTGTGGTTGTTGGAGTGCTGTCGTTAGGAGCTGTAGATATGGACAGGTATTGAGTGTGGTTGTTGGAGTGCTGTCGTTAGGAGCTGTAGATATGGACAGGTATTGAGTGTGGTTGTTGGAGTGCTGTCGTTAGGAGCTGTAGATATGGACAGGTATTGAGTGTGGTTGTTGGAGTGCTGTCGCTAGGAGCTGTAGATATGAGGGCTGGACGGGCATTGGAGTGTGGTTGTTGGAGTGCTGTCGTTAGGAGCTGTAGATATGGACAGGTATTGAGTGTGGTTGTTGGAGTGCTGTCGTTAGGAGCTGTAGATATGGACAGGTATTGAGTGTGGTTGTTGGAGTGCTGTCGCTAGGAGCTGTAGATATGAGGGCTGGACGGGCATTGAGTGTGGTTGTTGGAGTGCTGTCGCTAGGAGCTGTAGATATGAGGGCTGGACGGGTATTGAGTGTGGTTGTTGGAGTGCTGTCGCTAGGAGCTGTAGATATGAGGGCTGGACGGGCATTGAGTGTGGTTGTTGGAGTGCTGTCGCTAGGAGCTGTAGATATGAGAGTGTGGTTGTTGGAGTGCTGTCGTTAGGAGCTGTAGATATGAGGGCTGGACGGGTATTGAGTGTGGTTGTTGGAGTGCTGTCGCTAGGAGCTGTAGATATGGACAGGCATTGAGTGTGGTTGTTGGAGTGCTGTCGTTAGGAGCTGTAGATATGGACAGGTATTGAGTGTGGTTGTTGGAGTGCTGTCGCTAGGAGCTGTAGATATGAGGGCTGGACGGGCATTGAGTGTGGTTGTTGGAGTGCTGTCGCTAGGAGCTGTAGATATGAGGGCTGGACGGGTATTGAGTGTGGTTGTTGGAGTGCTGTCGTTAGGAGCTGTAGATATGGACAGGTATTGAGTGTGGGTGTTGGAGTGCTGTCGTTAGGAGCTGTAGATATGGACAGGCATTGAGTGTGGTTGTTGGAGTGCTGTCGTTAGGAGCTGTAGATATGGACAGGTATTGAGTGTGGTTGTTAGAGTGCTGTCGCTAGGAGCTGTAGATATGGACAGGTATTGAGTGTGGTTGTTGGAGTGCTGTCGTTAGGAGCTGTAGATATGGACAGGTATTGAGTGTGGTTGTTAGAGTGCTGTCGCTAGGAGCTGTAGATATGGACAGGTATTGAGTGTGGTTGTTGGAGTGCTGTCGTTAGGAGCTGTAGATATGGACAGGTATTGAGTGTGGTTGTTGGAGTGCTGTCGCTAGGAGCTGTAGATATGGACAGGTATTGAGTGTGGTTGTTGGAGTGCTGTCGTTAGGAGCTGTAGATATGGACAGGTATTGAGTGTGGTTGTTGGAGTGCTGTCGCTAGGAGCTGTAGATATGAGGGCTGGACGGGCATTGAGTGTGGTTGTTGGAGTGCTGTCGCTAGGAGCAGTAAATATTGGAGAAGAGCAGGGCTGGACTGAGACCAAATAAAGGCCCGGGCATTTTTGGCAATAGCGGCCCACCATGATACACAGAGGCACACGACAAACCAGAAGATATGTGTAGCAGAATGAACTTCCTTCTGCTGCGTGTGCCTAATTTGCCCTCCTTGGCTTCCTCCCACCTGTTTGCTAGGTAGGTTAATTGTGGGGTGTGTCCCTTTAAGAGGCATTTAAACACAGGCACCAGGTCGTGAAGGTGTGCACAGCTTTCTATCTGGGAGGAGGGGCTTCCTGGAGTTGGTGTGAGGACCAGGGGGTCAAGAACGCGCAGATTAGCGGCAGCACTTTAGCATCGCCATACTTAAGTACGGAGTCACAATCCGAACCACGGCAGCGCATGCACGAGAGTCATGCTGGGCACATGCGGAATGTTATTTCTCCGGGGAGAGTAAAAGCCATATTTCATGATCTCTGGTTACTCTTTTCTTATTTCTTGAAAAAAAAGTGTACTGTCATGAATGCTATAAACTTCAGGCACGTTCTCGACAGAACTGTCTTCCTCGTGTTGTATGGCAAACAAACTAGGTGCATCATCACCACCGTCTGGACTGAAGGACTACTGTTTTTGCAAAGAGATTCAACGTGAGTCGTGATTTCCAACTTTGGAACTTTACGCATGGGCAGCATGGGCATGGCCGTGGTCTGTTACCTCCAGTGTTCACAATGGCGTTGACTGTCAATTCACCACATTTACTAGCCTAGCCCATTCAGGCCCCATTTACACTAGCATGCGTATATTTATATACGAAGACATTTCCCTACGTTTGAGCCTTTCCTTTAGACACAAACGGAGAAATGGCCTCGTAAAACGGTTATTCAAAAAAACTCCGGCCAAAGTGATTTTTTGGGAAAACTTCGTTTATGCGTTTGGTTGTAAATTGTGGTAAATGGAGTTTTGGGCAGCAAACGTCACAATATGCGACAGTCAACCAAATGTGCGACGAATGTTTACATTTACATGCTCACACGTGCGACTGTTTACATTTTGGGGCTGTGGTAATCATGGACGCATTTAGGGTAGCAATCGTGTTAATGTTGGTACAAACCCTCTTTGTCTGTTTGCATTTGCAAATACAGCTCCTCTGTTATGTGGAGGAGCAAAGAAGAATGACTGCTCGGAGGTCAGCAATTTTGCAGCAACTTCTTCCCCCTCCACGAAAAACTAGTCGACCTAAACGCCGGCGCCGACGGTTTTGGGTTCGGCCTGGGCGAACTGCTGTATGGTGGGAGAACTTTGAAAATGAAGTGGTTGTCTCGGAGGAGTGGCATGAGAATTTTAGAATGTCGCGGTCATCGCTCCTGTCACTCTCCGAATTGCTGCGTCCCTACATCGAGGGTAAATGGACTGTCATGCGATCTCCTGTCAGTGTCATAAAAAAGTTGCCTGCACACTATATTACCTGTCCGATGAAGGTAGACTGCGGAAGACAGCCAACGCTTTCGGTCTTTCTCGACCGACCGTATCTTTGATCGTGAGGGAAGTGTGTGAGGCAATAGCTGTCCACTTAGGTCCGATGTACATACAGCTGCCCACATCCGAAGACTCGGTGCAGCACTTAGTTCACAAATTTGAGGAAGTGCACGGCCTCCCCCAATGCATAGGTGCTGTGGATGGCACACATGTCGATATAAAGCAGCCACATGTGAATGCTACAGATTATGTAAATAGGAAAGGGAGATTCAGTTTGAACATCCAGGCTACTTGTGACTATAAATATAATTTCATTGATGTTGTTGTTAAATGGCCTGGGAGCGTTCATGACGTGCGCATTTTTGCCAACTCTACGCTGAACAGCCACCTGAAAGATGGAAAAATCCCACCATGTCCCAAGCAAATAGTTGAGGATGAAGAGCCAATACCAGTGTACATAATTGGAGATCCAGCATACCCATTGTTGCCTTACCTCATGAAGGAATATGCGAATGGGGGGGCCAATGTGCAGGAGCAGTACTTTGGGCTGTCGTTATGCCGCGCAAGGATGGTAATTGAGTGCGCCTTTGGCAGGCTAAAGGGCAGATTTGGGACTCTGCAGAGAGCTATGGATATCAACCTGGACGACCTTCCCTTCGTCATACATGCATGTTTTGTCCTGCATAATTATTGTGAGGCTGCCAAGGACACTGTGGATGACACCAGGGTTGCTGAGGCTATTCAATATGACCGGGACAACCAACCTGTTAATGCACCAATTGCAAGAGAGGGAATGTCAGCTGAAGGGAAGAGGGTCAGGAGAGTCCTGACACAGTTTCTTGACCCATAAAGGAATCTCAACAACAATGTGTTTGAAAACTGATTTAGCTAACATGTTCAAGTACCCTACAGTTTAAATGTATACAATTTAGTACAGGCTAATGTTTGTCTTTATGCATTCTTGTTTCATTCTTGTATTTTTGTTGTTATACCCGACACTCTATTCTAGTTTTTCTGCTCGATACTCGAATATTTTATAGGCCAGGTTTACAGTTAAAAATTGGCCAGTGTTATTACAGTTGTCCCAGCAGCTGCCATTGTGTTGGGTATGAAGAAATTCTACAGAGACATAAATGCTTTTCAACCAGTTTAGTTGAAGTTAAACACTTTGCAAAAAATAAAATGCTTTTGCTCTGATTAAGGCTTATTAAGTAACTTACAATTGTGTTACAAAACAATATGCAACAGAATGCAAGAAACCTTTCCCTGAGGCTTCAAACGGTAAGTAAGGCAAAGTAATTGCTGTAAACAAATTGTACAGTTATACAAAAACAGCCTACATAAAGTGCACACATGAACTTGCTTCAAAGGGCTTTGAAATGAACCGACCTCAATGGTATAAACATATTGCCAAGGTCACTTTTTAAACACACATATTTCTGTAAACTCTTATTCTAGCTGCCAAGACATCAGACAACCTTTTATACTTGTCTTTAAGAGTGCAATCTGAAACATTCAACAAGTAATTACACTTTCCTTTTCACATTCAAAAAGTAGCTATAACAGAAACAACTGAAGAGGATAAAACATTTTTTGATTAATCTTTGTTGAAAAGTGCTTGGGTGTATGAGAATTGCCCTGTACCCTCCATAGGTCTGAAGGACAATTCTGCAGTGTTAATAGTGCTGAGTGGCATTACATTGTGTGTGTGTGTGTACTGCCTGAGGTGTTTTGAGAGTATACCTGATGCATTTGATTTGGCAGATAGGAGTGTTGTGGTGGCATATGGCCTTGCTGGGATAATGTTGTGGGGTACTGTGGCAGTGGAGCCTGTGCTGGTTGTGGTGTAAGTAGGCCTATTGTTTCCCGCAGGAGAGAAAATCCATCAACAATGGTGGATGTAAGCCTATCCAGTGTATTGGAAACTTTAGAAAAGTTGTCAGTGGCTCTTTTTTCTGAGGCCTCAATGACGCTAATGAGTTGTTTTTTGATACGCTGGTCTTCTTCAACCGCATTTTGCAGCTGAGCCTCTGCTGAAAGCCGTTTCTTCAGACGCTGGTGGCGGTGTCCTCTTAGCTGGGCCTTGGATCAGAACAAAATTAGTTAGCATAACATGCAGTATACAGTGTGACACAGATTAGTTATCTCTTTCATGTTTTCTATTCTATTATATTTCAGTGTTAAATATAATTCAATGCTCAGGTTCTAGGAACTAATTTTACACTGTACATATCTTTTTCCCACAGACCATCAGACTGCTAAACTCACTCCTGAGGGCAAGACCTAAACACCCCCAACACACACACACACACAAACACACACAACCAAAGACCAACCACTCTATGCACACTCCCCTGCATAAAAGTTTACAACTATCATCTCCATGATGCTACGTGCACCATGCACTTTTGCCTCATTGCACCTTCTTGTAACTCAGTACTATTGCACTCCAGCAACAGACTGTAGGCCTACATATCTTTAGGACTTTTTGAAACACTGACAGTCTAGAATGTATGCTCACAGTGTCTATGTTTGTTGCTTCTTATTATGTTCTGTTAGTGATATATGCTTGATATCTTGATATCAATTGCACTTAATGTTCTAGTGAGTAATACAGTTATATATCTTATTTGTATGTCAAAGTTTTAACTTGCAGAGTTTAGGGTTCGCTTTGATTTTGACTTATGATATAGCCTATGTTATGTAGGTTCAAGGGGGTAGACAAAATGTGAAGTTCATAGCTTTAACCAGCACTAGGCCTATACTCATACATGTGTTCATGTTGTGTGAAATCTTAACTGTTATACACAAGATAAAACTTTAGTCATTCCGTTGGCTACAAGCAAATTATCATATAACAATGCGACTCGGTAAGCCCAACGTACAAGGTCGGCTACAAGCTAAATGACAACACACACACACTAACGTTAGCCTAACTCAGATTTCAATGTTTGTTGACTTACGGTAGGCTAATTTCCTTAATTGACCATTCACAATCACAACACAACGAAATTTAACGCTTTCAACACACACACACACCACAACAACAACAACTCTTATGAGTTCAAGTTGCATACATACGTTTAGGAGATCTCTCCTCTCGTTCACTGTCGGGGCCTCGATGTTACCTGGATCTCCTTCAATGTCTATTTCACCCCCGAAGCTGTCCTCTGATGTTGACGGGGTGGATACTGGCGTGGGATCCAAGTCATGGGTTTCGACTCCGGCGGACAAAGTGGCAGTGGCGGGCGATCCACCCCAAACCTGCTCACATTTCTCAAAATAAAGTAGCAGGGTTCCCACTCTTTCTTCAACATCAAATTTAAGGACTTTTCCAGGACATTTCAAGGCTGTTTCCCTCAAATTCAAGGACGATCGAGGTGTAACATTATCGAAGCAACAATACACCAATTATCGAAGCAAGGATACAACAGCTTGCTAATAGAATTTCTTTTATTATATGCATTAGAAAGAGGTATGACTGACTGGCCTTTTGTTTATTCTCTCTATCATAGCAATGTGGTGATAGGTGTAGTGAGCAAATTCATGTTTACAATGAGATCTTTTAAAGTGAAAGTTTGGTCTAGGCCCAATTCAAGCATAGCCCTGTTGTACAAGTTTGCTGACTACACTAGATAGCGAGTGCAATGAAAGAATTTGAAAGGAATGCAAGCGCAGACAAGCACTTTACATTGAGTCAATAGATTATACAACATTCAAAACCAAAATTAAGATATTAGGTGCTATTGACTCAATGCAAATTGATTGTCTGCCAAGGAGGTTGTGTTTTGTGTGTTGTGCTGCTTCTTTGTGTGTGTGTCTGTGTACAACATAACTCAGAAAGTACTGCACGGATTTGGATAAAATTTTCGGACAACCCTTGGGACACGCAAGAACTAATTCAATTGATGATCCAGACCACCATCTGGAATTTATATGGTGTGTGTGACCACATTGCCTTTGGTTAGAGTCTGCGCTCTCTCAGTACTTTTCTCGTTCCAAATTCTTTCGTTTTACCAGTCTCTAGTAGCCTAGGCGAAAGCGACTGTTGACTATGTCATACAGTCTGGCCCAACGCAATTGAAATAGGTTTCCGTTTGGATATGACGTATTCGCTCGCCTGGCTCTCACGCCTACAACTTTCGCTTTCAGTATTAACAGTATTATCGCAAGTTCTGATCTATTTTGACATCGTAGTGGCAATAAATCCTCAAGATCATGGATGCTAATGTCATGTACCAATTTTGTGAATGTAATTCGAAAGTGGGGGAGAGAATAATTAACGCGTCCCTATCCTGTGGACTACAAAATTTTGAGACATCTCTCTAAACTGTGTGCTGATTGGCTAAACCGTAGAGTAACCGAGAGAAAGGTGCGAAGGGGGGTTTATTCCAGACAGATAAATGTTTAGCGGAGGTACGTAGGATGGCATCGCCAGGCTAAGTCTCTAGTGCAGTCTGCAGATTCGTGCAATAGGGCTAAGCTTGAATTATACCAAACCTTCGCTTTAATGTTAATATGACCTGGCAGTCTAAAGCCAAAATAACATTTCCAAGATGGCAGGTGAGTGAGGGGACTTGCAATGAATGTACAGTAGATAGAATGAACTTTTGGTAAAAGTAGCTGTAATGAACATTTGGTCAAACCAACTTAACTATCAACAACCATGCCAAAACACATTTGGCCAATATAGCCACTCAGCCAGCTTCAGACGGTAATACAGCTCTTTGTTCCTCACTTTCTTTTATACAGAGGGGTCTGGCGATTCCCAAGTGGGAAATGATTAAGGTTAAAAAGAGTCGATCAGCATGTCACCAACAAAAAGTATGGAAGTTTATATTTTTTTTCCAATTCTGAAACTCAGTTTTCAGATGAAGACTATACTATGCTATACTACACTATTTAAATACTATAAAAATACAATGAATCCAGACAAATGCATCTCCCCAGCTTATCAAAAAGCAGCAAGGTGCATACGAATCTGAATGAGTGGCTAAATGAAATTATAATTTTCCAGGTCAATACAGAATTTTTCCAGGACATTTTAACATTTTAGCCAATTTCCAGGTGTTTTCCATGACTGGAAAGACCCTCTCTAAAATTTCAGGTTTTCCAGGTTTTCCAGGACGCGTGGGAACCCTGAGTAGTACCACCCTCCCATGCCCAGACCTACGGCCTGTGTCCACGGCTCCCCTGTATTTCCCCCGAACTGCCTTTAACTTTGTCGTGAGAATACCACGAGTTATATCCTCCTTCTGATGGGGAAAGTCGGCGGACGCGCTAGGATAATGCTCTAAAAAGAGAGCAAGTATGTCGACGTATTTGCTCTGACAAGATTCCCAGTCTACATTTTCCTGCAGTTTAGCTGCTTTGTAATCCAAAGTGACATTTAGTAGCAACTCAGTCTCTTGGTCAGTCCAAATGAACGAGCCGGGTGCCATTGTAGTACATCAACAACTTCTTCTTATCGCTGCTATCCGAAAGAGTGAGTAAACTTCCGTTTCCGGTGGTTTGGGCAACTTTTCAGGATTCTGATTGGTTAATGTGAGCTTGAATTTATCGTTAGACTGCCACTAATAGGTTTGGCGTGGTCATGACAGCATAAATACACGGGTTCGTGTAAATACATATTAAAAAAAACACGGTAATGTGTAAATGCAGTTATATTTGCAAACGTAGATGGTCAGATATCCGTTTAGGAAAATACCCTGCTTCGTGTAAACTAAGCCTCAGTTCTATGGAGGGCGGGACTAACCCCTTGGTCACACGGGCGATAATATTACTGGTGTTGGGAGACTAGTTCCCATGCATTTTCAATGACAGTAGGCAACAGCGATTAACGGCGAGCAACTGAGCAACAGATCGCCTGGTGGGCGGGGAAAAAATAGAAATGCAGGCTATTTTCTGCAAAAGTTGGGCGATTTAACCAGGCGATTTGTCATAAACGCCAATCAGAGTGAAGCCATGCGTGACGGCATACTTTCAAAAAGAATTTTGATCTGACACCTGTCATGGCGGAGCTAACTCAAAAATCGCATTTATCTGTTGACAACCTAAGAAGTTAAGGACTTATGACTTGATATTTTGTAAAACGAGGCGGCAAATGAGGTAAGATAAAACTGAAAACATGGGTTTTGTAACACAAAAATACATCTGTGTCGATATACGTTGTCGCTACCAGACGCATATTTTAGCAACGAACGGTAGCAACTAACTTCATACGAGTCACGCCTCCTTGGCAACCGAGTTGCTTGTTCAAATTGCCCAGTTGCCTTCCCGTGTGACCACAGGGTTAGTCGTTGTCTCCAGTTTATATATAACCTCCTTGGTGAGGACGGTGCAGTTGAGAATGGCAGCAGGTTGCCTAGCTCAGTTACAAGTTGCAGTAAGAAACCTGTTTACAACTTCTGCTTGGCTTGCTGTTCAACGTTACAGTAAAAGAGAATTCCATTGTGTACAGCTACAAGAGTGCTTCAGGTAGGCTACCTTGCTCAATGGTTATAGTAGCATCACCCTGTCTGTTTGCTGCACGATGGCTTCATTTCTTTGTTTTAGCAGGGGAAATTAGCAAACTAGTCATTTGCCCAGCTGCTAACTGGTTGCATGCATTGCTAGCATCGTTCCAGAGGTAGGTTTAAAAGTTTGAACCGCTTTACGGAGTTCATTGTGCTTTACGTTGCGCGACTAATGGCAACTTCGTTTCTGTTTACAGATTAGCCAACGCTGGCCTTCATGTGCAGTCCTCGCGCCTCCCGAGTTTGCCGTTTTGTCTCCCGTGTCGTCTTTGCTTTATGTTTGATGTTTTCGTTGGAAGTGTGGAACTTGGTGGCAGCAAGTCCTAGCTGCCCTATCTGTTTGTCTAAATGTTTTTGTTTGTGTGTATTTGAGTTGTTTTGATGTTTGGGCAATGTGGTGTTGCCTTGTGTTTGAAAGCTTTTGTTTTATTTTATTGTGACTGTATGACTGGTAATCCTCATCAGTAGCCTACTTGGGTTAGGTGTGTGTGTGTGTGTGTGTGCGCGCGATTGAGTGTTCGAAGTGTGCATTGCTAATGCCCTCTGTGTCTTTCCAGACAGGTGCGGTGTGGCGCGGTTGACGGATCGTTCAATCGACGTTTCCAAAACGACATTTCGTTCAAACTTAAGACATTTCGTAGAAGACCTGTAGACCTTTCGTAGAAGACCTGTAGACGTTTCGGTCAACCCATGCAGACGTTTCGTGCAACTGAGCAGACATTTTGGCCAGGCTGCCTATTTTTTTTCTTAGTATTATTATTCTACCTTCCCTTTCCACTTGTGATAAATAAAGAGATTGCATTGACATGCTGTTGTTTGAAATTCGCATTTCTTTCATGTTCACTTGGCATACGTTATCGTCACCAACGCTGGGCTGAGAAACAAACTTTTATGTCGGGTATACTGTATGTAAGATGATGCATGCATGCATGCATGGTCATTTTCTCCATGAAACGTACATGAAAAAAAAGCTATTAATGTCAACACAATTCATGGAAGTAATGAAGGTTTTGCGAGGGTCGCGCAACACCGTTGTCTTTTTTAAAAATGTTGCGCGAATAATTACAAGCAATATCGATGGTTAGTATTAAAAAAAACATGAGAGGTAGTTCAGTTCTGATTCATCCAAATACACCCGATGGCATGCTTGTGGGTGATGCAAACTGATAGAACTCCGGAGCTCTGTTTTATCTGTGGCTCTTATTTGACAAATAAATCCATTGAATATTGGAAATGGACTATTATTCAAAATGAACATGCAGGACGCATGCATGCATAGGCTATATTTTTCTTGATCACTTACCATTTTACAGTCTTTATTTATTTATTTATTTATGTTTTGCTCAAGCACGGAGCGTTTACACTATGTCATAGGCGACTTGAGATACATCGCCTAAAGCAGGTGTGCCCTACCAGTCGATGGCCAGCACAGTCCAGGTAGATCGCGAGAGTTTCCAAGAAAAAAGAAGCTCTGATAATGCGGTTTCATTTTTTTTTCTTCTTGGTTTTGGCCTTAACATATGCGATTGACATAAAGATCTAACAACTGCTGCAAACCACTGCGGAGTGACGTGAGACGGTAGCCTAGGTCAGTGGTTCTCAAACTTGTTCTGTCATTCCCCACTTTGGAAGACAGATCATTTTCACGCCCCACCTTAATCTCAAGGAGATGAGATATTTCTCCGAGATTAATGGACAGGCCTATAGATGGACATATAGCCGCATTAATGTTAGAATTTTTTATGTAAAGTCAAAGCTAAATTTCTCTCGAAGCGCTCATCACCGCAACTTGCGAATAAGACTGTTGGAAGGCTCGATTTGCGCAGAATATCTCCGTGCGGAATAGCTACTTCGCGAGAATCTGAAAGCAACTTTTGATATGAAGAAAGATTATGTGGTGGTTGACATGCAATGCTGATAAATACATGCTTGTAAAAATTATCTGATGTGATTTCAAGACCGGATAACTCATAGAGAGTAATACATTGACGGCAGTGAAATTGTCAGGTTCTCCTGTTTATTTTGATATCCAATATGCCCTATTTAACTGAGGAGATCATGAAATATTTCTCCGAGATGAATGGACAGGCCTATCGATGGACATACAGCCGCATTAATGTTCTCTCGAATCGCTCATCACCGCAACTAAGGAATAACACCGTTGGAAGGCTCAATTTGCGCACAATACCTCCGTGAGGAATACTTAATCTGACAGGTTTATTTATTCTTTCCTTATGAAGAACTTAAAATCATGAGTCATGACCACTAATAAAACACTAAAATAATTTCTGCATGTGTCCAGGCTGCACGTCGCGTGCCCACCTGTCATGTGTGGGGATCCCCAAAGTTTGAGAAACGCTGGCCTAGGTCAAGTTATCGTCAATTTTGAGCTGTCAGTTGCTTCATAATATGACATTTTATAAAGAACTGACTGACGGACCAGTTTAATTAGAGTAACATTACAACAAAAATGGATAGCCTTTATGTGAAGTCGGTATAATTTCATTATTTTTGAAGCTGTATTTTTAACTGTAGCCCGAGCAATTCTTTTATTTGTACACTATTACACTATTAGGCCTATTATTGATTATTTTTGAAAGTTTTTCGTTTGTCCCTGCCTTCCCGTTGGCCTATATTCATGGAAACTGACCGGTAGAGCTGATTTACATTTTTAAATAACGAATAATAATACTAACAATATAAAATAGGCAGCCTGAACTAAACGTCTGCTCAGTTACACGAAACGTCTGCATGGGTTGAACTAAACGTCTTTGGTAGTGAACGGAACGTCCTCTAGGAAATGTCCATAGGTCTTCTACGAAATGTCTTAAGTTTGAACGAAATGTCGTTTTGGAAACGTCGATTGAACGAATCGTCCATTCCCCTGTGGCGCAGGCTGACCCTCTGGTGGTGGGAACCCCTTCACATACCCTTACTGTGTGCACCTGGTGTCTTTCGGCTTGTAGTGTTTCCTCATGTGTGGTGTTTAGCTTTGGTCCCCCTCTCCCCTTTGGTGGCAGCCCTGGTAAGCCCCCGCCCTGTCCTGGTTTCCATTCCCCCGGCTGTATCATAAGCCTTTGGGCTATCCAGCACTGTGTGTGTTATCTACTGTAATGGAGCATGGCCTCCTATAACACATCTCTAGTGAGCGTGAGTGATTGTGTGTGTTTATGTCTTTTGTAAATAAATTATTATTATTTTGCTGGAACACGTGACTCCTGTCTCATAATGGAAACGAACTTGTGTGACCTGATGTAACTCAAAGGGTTAATTCCTAGGGTACTACCCGCCCTAGGTGGCGTAGTCGACAACCATACAAAATTTATAACCAAAGAGTCCACTTTGCCACATATGCAAACTTTGTGTTGTGTCAAACACATAAAGCACAGCAGCCTGTGCCACAAGTCTTACTGAACAAAGTCCTTTAATAATATCCCGTGTTCAGCATTTGCACACAAGTCTTACTGAACAAGGTCCTTTAATATTGTCCCGTGTTCAGCATTTGCACACAAGTCCTACTGAATAAAGTCCTTTAATAATGTCCCGTGTTCAGCATTTGCACACAAGTCTTACTGAACAAAGTCCTTTAATAATGTCCCGTGTTCAGCATTTGCACACAAGTCTTACTGAATAAAGTCCTTTAATAATGTCCCGTGTTCAGCATTTGCACACAAGTCTTACTGAATAAAGTCCTTTAATAATGTCCCGTGTTCAGCATTTGCACACAAGTCCTACTGAATAAAGTCCTTTAATAATGTCCCGTGTTCAGCATTTGCACACAAGTCCTACTGAATAAAGTCCTTTAATAATGTCCCGTGTTCAGCATTTGCACACAAGTCTTACTGAACAAAGTCCTTTAATAATGTCCCGTGTTCAGCATTTGCACACAAGTCCTACTGAACAAAGTCCTTTAATAATGTCCCGTGTTCAGCATTTGCACACAAGTCTTACTGAATAAAGTCCTTTAATAATGTCCCGTGTTAATAATGTCCCGTGTTCAGTAATAATGTCCCGTGTTCAGTAATAATGTCCCGTGTTAATAATGTCCCGTGTTCAGTAATAATGTCCCGTGTTAATAATGTCCCGTGTTCAGCATTTGCACACTTTTAAGTCCATAATTTCCCCCATACAGGAATAGTGAAGATAAGCTACCACTCGTTCATTTGTTGTACGTTTGAGTGTGTGTGTGTGTGTGTGTGTGAGGTATGGCTGTTCCCCACCTAACCCTTTGCAAACAGGGGGGGTCCACACACATATATTGGTGACCGTTTAGGAAGACATTTAGTTTTACACTAGTTTCAGTAACCAAAAAAGTAAGCAATAATTCCAAAGACATTTCAAGAGCTTTTATGCATGAATTTATATGTTTATTGCACAACTAGTAGTAACTACACCCAATACAATTTCATTCTCTTAATTCCATATTCCACAAAGACTACATTTACTTGCACTTATGTATCCCAAGTATGAGGCTTGTTCCGATTTCAATCATATTTGCAATTAAGTCTTTATATGAATGAAACATCATGTAAACAGTGATATTATAATTCTCTGCAATCATATTTGGGATAAAGTCTTTATATGAATGCAGAGAATTAGAATATGCCTGTTTACATGATGTTTCAATCATATTTGCAATAAACTCTTTATATGAATGCAGAGTATTAGAATATGCCTGTTTACATGATAGAAAACTATCATTCCGGATACTGACAATAGAATTCTTTGCAGTTTCAATATGCTTCCTCAGTCCTCTGTATTCCATGCTTGTGCCCTGGAAATGGATATTTCATTTGTATGATTGCTGCCAGAAGGAAAGAGGAACGAGGATGGGGAGAGAGAGAAGGACAGAGGAAGGAGGACGGGGGAGAGGGAGAGAAGGACAGAGGAAGGAGGATGGGGAGAGAGAGAAGGACAGAGGAAGGAGGATGGGGAGAGAGAGAAGGACAGAGGAAGGAGGACGGGGGAGAGAGAGAAGGACAGAGGAAGGAGGATGGGGAGAGAGAGAAGGACAGAGGAAGGTAGGAAGGATAGGAAGGAAGATAGCCTTTATTTTGGACATCTCATACTAGTGATGCATTAATGAGTCAGACATCTCAGTGCTAGGAAGAAGGGGAAGGGATGGGATTGGGCTCTAAGTGCATGTAAATATGGCGGATGTTGTTGCCCTAAGGGATGGGCGAAGGGCTAGGGGAAAGGGCGAAGGGGCCAGATTAGAAATGGGATTGGGCTCTAAATGCATGTAAATATGGCGGATGTAACACACATAAATCTGAATCACTCTAAAATGAATCCCTTATGTACCCCCATCTCCATGGAGAGATATTTCCGTCATAGTAATTACAGTAAAACATCTGGGTCACTTGTTTGCATGGACCAGCATTCTAGTCTACCGCCTCAAAATGGCAACCAACACATCTTCTGAGTGCAGTTAGATGGCCAACCAACACATCTTCTGAGTGCAGTTAGATGGCCAACATACTTTCTGTTCAAGCTGATTGAGAGTTTACATGATTGGAATAGGAACAGAACTACTTCTTTCTCCCTAAGGGAAGCGACATACATTCTATATGAACACTACGCTATATATAATGTGTAAGGACAGCTACATACATTCTATATATAATGTGTTTTTGCATAGGCTGATGGATGGAAATAAAGTGCAGACTATACATGTACATAACTTGTTTTGCATTGGCTGATGTAAAAATGCCTAACGGGCGATTCACACACAAACCTGTGCGTGAGCGGTGCGGGCGCGGTTTTGGGGCGATTTCATTTAGAATACATGTTAACAGGTTAGGTCATTCAGACTGCACGCGTGTTCTGCGCGGCTCCTGTCCGGTTTCTGAGCGGTGAACCGCGCAGCTCCCGCGCTGCTTTTTGAAATAGAAACAAGTTCTATTTTTCCAAGCGTTTTCAGCGCGGTAAGCAGGACTTGCGCGGTGTCCATAGATTTTGAATGCAGAGCTCGGGCAGCCGCTTCGCGCAGAACACCGCAGAGACAATTTCTTGTGTGAATGCCCAAGTCCACAGGCACTGCGAATGCGCAGTTTGTATGTGATTCGGGCCTTAGACTAGTAACTATGTGCACGTGACTAATAGATTCGGGCCTTAGACTAGTAACTATGTGCACGTGACTAATAGATTGGGGCCTTAGACTAGTAACTATGTGCACGTGACTAATAGATTCGGGCCTAAGATGAGG
>JAODXP020006260.1:37500-55920 GCA_027497455.2 Sardinella longiceps
CTCTCATCTGTAACTAAGTGCAGTAGTAGTAATATTGAGGTGCTGGATATTGCCTGCTGTTACACTAAGGTGTTGCTAGGGCGGACATGTCAGTTGCTATGCTGGTTGCTACGTTGATCATGTTGGATGTTATTTTCATTGCTAGATCATCACTGTTGGAGTGGTTTCTAAAACATTACAAGGTGGCTGGAAGCTGTTGCTAGGCCGTGGCTAGGGCGGACGTGTCGGTTGCTATGCTGGTTGCTACGTTGATCATGTTGGATGTTATTTTCATTGCTAGATCATCACTGTTGGAGTGGTTTCTAAAACATTACAAGGTGGCTGGAAGCTGTTGCTAGGCCGTGGCTAGGGCGGACGTGTCGGTTGCTATGCTGGTTGCTACGTTGATCATGTTAGTTGCTGTGTTAATTGTTACATCATCATTGTTGGAGTGGTTCCTAGGACATTACAAGGCCGCTGAAAGCTGTTGCTAGACCGTTGCTAGGGCGGGCATGTCGGTTGCTATGCTGGTTGCTACGTTGATCATGTTGGTTGCTGTGTTAATTGCTACATCATTATTGCTGGAGTGGTTCCTAGGACATTACAAAGCTGCTGGAAGCTGTTGCTAGGGTTCCTAGGACATTACAAGGCCGCTGGAAGCTGTTGCTAAGGCCGTTGCTAGGGCAGACATGTCAGTTGCTATGCTGGTTGCTATGTTGTTCATGTTGGTTGCTATGTTCATTGCTAGATCATCATTGTTGGAGTGGTTCCTAAAACATTACAAGGTGACTGGAAGCTGTTGCTAGGCCGTTACTAGGGTGGATATGTCGGTTGCTATGCTGGTTGCCATGTTGATCATGTTGGGTGCTAAGTTGAGTGGTTGGTCATCATTGTGGGGGTGGTTCCTGGGACGTAGCATCTCTCTGTAATATCACTCACACAAGAGATTTCACTGCGCTTCGCACCCTGAAATCCTTGTTTTAAATGGCTTTGGATAGGAGCTCTCACTCTTTCCCTGGCTAGAAGTGCCTTTTACCTGGTTTACAAGAGAAATTTCATGGCGCGGAATTTCACCTCTACGTTTTCACATAATTTTCAACCATATTCATAGTTTAAAACTTGCTTTTTGTCTCTACAATCACAGTTCAAAACCCCTTTTCTTGAGCTCTACACTCTAGCCGCCAGAGTGGGAGAGTGCCCTGTGACATCATCTCTCCAAAGTTCCGCCATTCATTTCAATGGGCCAGAATTCGCCGGAAAAACACGGATTATGGGCGAACGATACGCGATAGCGGAAATCCTTATACAAGCAACCTATTCCAGATCGGGCCCGACGTTTCGCCATTGGAATCTGCATCTCTATCTCGAACGCTCCGGGAGGAGTAGGGGACCAAAAAATGCGCTATAAAAAGAAGTAAACTTAACAATTTCAGCAAGCCCACTAAAAATGACGTTAGCTAGCTCGCTAGCGTTAGCTCGCTAACAACTTGTAGTAAAATGCAGCTTGCCCCTCTCCCCTGCCCTTGCCAAAGTAGGCTATTTGTTTCTTTTAGTTTTACAAATCAAGGATGAACACTCTGTACAATTTTGAAATCTTCTGTAACGATCCAATATCTAAACCATTTGCTATTTTTCTATTTTTGACATGATATTGCCACCAGGGCAGTTCCAAGCTAAGAACTATTTTGGGGGTTGCCTACTACACTCAGCCTGCAGCTTAGTGCATACTGCTGAACCAGAGCGGTATAGAAACAGAGTGGCGACACTTCCATAGACTCCCGTTGTAAAAAATGGCGGACGCTACTTCCGGGTTGTGGAGGCTCGAATAGTTCCAAACAAGCGCTGGAACTACGTTGAAGTCTATGGCTCGTCAACAACATTCACCGGTAAGTTGATGAAAACGCTTCTTTTTAAACGTTTTTTACAGTTGTAAGTGTTAGATATCCTAAGTATACACGTTGGCCTCGTGAGTTATATATTTGGTTTGCTAAATATGTCGACGTAGAAGTTAAAAATGTAATAGATTTAAGGGCCCAACCAAACACTTGGTATTGTGGTGGCACCTTATTGAGGTGATAATTTAACTATTGTTTGTTAGAACGTGATATTATTTGCAGTTGTTCTGATTGTCATGTTTTATGATCACAGTTAGCTGTAGGCTACATTTATGACTAATGCAATGCTGAAAATTAATCCAAGTGTATTTAGCTGACTAGTTAGCCTAACCTTGCATTGTTTCAGCATGGTGGCTAACTTATATTTTCATGATGAAGTTAATCTACCCCATTGATTTGCCAAGAAATTGTGGTGATTTCTATGATTACATGATTTCTAAGTTATGTCAGGTATAAATGGTATTTGCATATTGTATTTAGTATGATAATAGTGGTAAATAACTGGAAATTGCATGGGTAACCCTTTAGATTAGGCTACAGCCTGTGAGGTGCTTGGTAGGCCTATAATAGAAAAAAAGAAGCTAGGTCTATCAAAGGATAATACTTTTGTGCAAGTAGGACTAACACAAATTGCAAAAAGTTATCTTCCTATGATGCATGTTTTAATTTGACCCTTGGAATAATTATAGTACACCTTTGTGCTTCTTATTCTGCCTAGTCTAAATATGTGCTCCATGTATTTTGGATAAATTGTGTAGATAGGCTACACTTTTTAGTTCAGTTCCATCCCATGAATTCCATCTCATTGCAGTGTTAGTGTAGGCCTACTGTAGACAGTTACGACTTCCATGTTTTTGTGTTATTCCAGCATACAGTAGGCCTATGTTTACTGAGCCTATAATTTATCCCTTGATACTTTTTGTTATGCATTTCTTACCTGCTCATGACCCAGCACTTCACATGCTGTAGCATTAACATCGCATTTAAACTCCTTACACCTGGCAATAGGCCTACATGCTAAAAAGCTTCTGTATACGACCTCAATAAGTAAATGGTTTAGTTGATCCCTGAAATTGATTATACCAAATAACATAATTTGTGTATTTGACACTTCTTTTGTTGTAGGTCTTTCTACACTGGATGCCAGATAGAGATCCAATGCTTGCTGACTGACCACAGACTGTCTCTTGACAAGTGCAGGGCTCCTCCTTGCCTTGGCTGGCCTCACAATTAAGCGGCGGTTGAAATGACTGAATGTGAACATGTTTTTAAATGTGTTGTCCCAGTGTTTCTACTCCACAAACCAGTAACACATAAGACTACAGAAGAGATTGAACTCTGTTTTAGATGCAAGCATGCATCATGAAAACACACGTTACCTCTATTATATTCCAAGGACTGGTTGATAACATTTTCTTATTGCATTATACTGTATGCCGATTTAATGTTAAGAGACACATAACAAATATTACCTGGATTCACATTTCACACATTGCCATAGGGCCGATACACCAGACAATACTTCTACTTGTCATGCTACTTCTGGTCACCAGTCTTTCTTGTAAGATTTACCGAGATTGCGGTCCTGTAACTATGTAGCAGTGACCAACATTTTGCAATTACCTAGATTATTTGATGCTTACAAAGTGGTCATTGTGTACAATGCACATATCCAAACCTTTAGCAGTTGTGTGCCCGCAGTGTCCAGCTGTCTATTGGCACACCAGACAGCTCTTTGGACACAATTGTAATGTAGGGAATACAAATGAGTCAGGATGACCAAACTTTTAACTGTTGCGAACCCCAGGCCCTCTATCATAACCATTGCCTCATGGTCATGTTACTGTGATTATTCATGATTTGTTACTGCTCAAAAATACCAAACACTAGACTATGATATGTCGGCCAAAGATGCATAGTAGTGATGCAATATGCTTGTACTGTGTTAAATACTGCTGCAATTCTAGCTATATTTTAAAATCCATAACCTACTGACACTGAATTTTCAGAGGTACCACCTGAATTCATTTCTATATTAAAAAGTCCAAACTGGACTGTGTGATACTGTATATTACATTATGTAAAGTATATATGTTCATGAGATAACAATAAAGCTTAAGTTGACATGCATATTCAATTGTCTCACTTATACAGAAGAGTTTAACAAAGCCAGCATTAGGACTGCTTAGCACTGTGTGTAGCCTGTGTTTGCAATGACATTGCATACTTGCCCTGGTTGCAATTTTATTTTTAACATCTGGACACTATAACAGTTAGACTGAAATCACTTTCACGACCTGTTTTGGGGAGAAATATAGGCTACTGTGATAATACAACGATGTGATCGCTAAGAGAGGTAAGCTCTTTGGCTAAGCAGCAGAGAAATGGTGGCTAACCAAATTAGCAAGTTCTACGTGAAGCTATATATAACTATACAGTCAATACTGCAATTAAATCCTAAACTATCGATATTACCTAAGTGTTTGCTGTCCTCATGATACAGAATGTAAATGAATTTACACACAAAAATATATTTTACACCTCTAGGATCTGTCATCTACTGCCATACGCTAGCGGAATTATGCTAACATGAACAAACTTTTCCCCTTCGAGATATTAAATCCCTTTAATTGTCACCACAGCAGACTCACGTATCAAAGTGCCACATGCCACAAATATTTCATAACAATGAAAAAAATCGCTAAATTGACGGTTAAATCATCCATTTAATCCCGTCTTTACTGGCGTCTGTACCATAGGATATCGTTGCAGCGCGGCTTTGTTTGGAACTATTCAGGCTTACATGAACCACGTGACCGCCTGGCGGCGACATCAAAGCGTGTCGTAACTCTCTCTCTCTATGGCTCTGTGCTGAACCACACACAGTGATGATATCCTGCAAACAACATCACTCAAACACACAAACATCTAACACACCCACACACACACCCCAGCAGACATTTAGCATTCTTCCTCTATTCATCTTTCACACTCACACACACACACACACAAACACCTACCACACGCACACAGACACACACACACACACACACACACAGTTTTATTTACTTAGTTTAACTTGAATTTGTTATTCTGAATAAATTGAGCAGTGGCACCTTCCTGCAGGTAGATCTGGATAGATTTCAGTGTAAATGAAACGGAAACTCTAACTCTTCGTCCACTCTCACCACAAACACATTCACATTCACACCCCCCCCCCCCCTTTCCTGTTGCCTGTTGTTCTCTGTCTGATATTATTCTCTATCACTGTGTGTGTGTGTGTGTGTGTGTGTGTGTGTGTGTGTGTGTGTGTGTACAGGGCCAGATTATAGGTCTTAACAGCGTGGGCCCAGAGTCCGTCCATACCTCTGTTATTACTGGATTATTAATGTAAATTAAACTGGATTATATATTTATATTTTTATTTATTATATATTTATATTTATTGCTTTAAAATGTAAATTAAACTGGATTATATATTTATATTTATTGCTTTAAAATGCTTGTCGCTGTCCAAGTAGTAGCAAAGCTTGTTTCTGCATTTGTTAATGTGGACTGTGGACAGAGCAAAAGTAAACATAGTTTACAGCAATATGTGAGGTTTGAGCAAAGTCCAAAACGGCTAGTTTATAGTTAGCATATAGCAATATGTTAGGTTTGAGCAAAGTCCAAAACGGCTAGTTTATAGTTAGCATATAGCAATATGTTAGGTTTGAGCAAAGTCCAAAACGGCTAGTTTATAGTTAGCATATAGCAATATGTTAGGTTTGAGCAAAGTCCAAAACGGCTAGTTTATAGTTAGCATATAGCTATGTTGTCATGGTATTTTGTGGACCCGACACTCTGCCAAACTGCAAGCAGGATTGCCGCGAAACAAATGCTTGAGTCTGACGAGAGAGCCATCGGTCACCCCGTAATGAACCATTTAATCATCGAAGTGACTTCAAGGCTGTTAAATTAAAGGGGAGGTTCGGTTTTTAACACATTTAGCCCCTTTTCTAGAGTGTCTAGGGTGCAATAGAACGATTGACACCAAAATTTGGATGATTGGTCCTGTCTCGAGTATACGGCTATTTCAGAACTCCCCCTTCCTGCTTCAGACAGGCTAGCTTTGTGCATGTCTGACAACGTTCCCTAAAACCACCTAAAACATTGTTATTTTCAAATATGCTACTCACCGAGTCATCAGTGCTGTTATATGGGCATGCAAAACAATTCTCGTGTTGAAAAACCATTCCTGTCGTGTTTTATTTAGCATTTTGAAAATCCTGGAACTATTTTCTCCGATAGCTCACAGCCGCCTATAAACCTCCGCTGTGCGCTTAGCTGTAGACTTTTCACAACTCTTCACGTTCAAACGTACAGCGGAAGTTTATAGGCGGCTGTGAGATGTCGGAGAAAATAGTTCCAGGATTTTCAAAATGCTAAATAAAACATGACAGGAATGGTTTTTCACGACGAGAATTGTTTTGCATGCCCATATAACAGCACTGATGACTCGGTGAGTAGCATATTCGAAAAATAACAATGTTTTAGGTGGTTTTAGGGAACGTTGTCAGACATGCACAAAGCTAGCCTGTCTGAAGCAGGAAGGGGGGTTCTGAAATAGCCGTATACTCGAGACAGGACCAATCATCCAAATTTTGGTGTCAGTCGTTCTATTGCACCCTAGACACTCTAGAAAAGGGGCTAAATGTGTTAAAAACCGAACCTATCCTTTAACAGTAAAATGTTGCCTGGTGTCCCTTTAAGACAAAAAGTTAATCCTGTGACGTAATGTGATACTTGCAGACTGGAAAACTTCACGTTTGCGGGCATCGGCCACCATGTTGCTCCTTTGGAAGATCTTTGATAAAACTATTACGTGGTGGTTAATTGTCACCGCCTTTGTTAGCCGTTTATGATGTTTGTGTAAATGCGATTGTTTTTTTACTCGGGGAGGAGAATATAACCGGTTTGTTGAAGACCTGGGTATGTGTAAACTACGCATCAGCCTAGGAGATATAGTTAGGTTCACAGTTGAATAAATAAGACTTGTAACAACAGTGAGTGTTTAATGGTAAGTTAGGTTCACAGTGAGGTGCAGATACATAAGTGTAAACTACGCATCAGACGGGGCTGAATCACACCGGGTTAGGCCACATTATCATTATCATCAACATTCAGGTAGACTGACTAACTACGATCATCGATAACAACTGATGGACGTTAAAGTTGTCATGTTCGGAGGATATTAAACAGTGAGCTTCTCGATCATCGATAACAACTGATGGACGTTAAAGTTGTCATGTTCGGAGGATATTAAACAGTGAGCTTCTCGATCATCGATAACAACTGATGGACGTTAAAGTTGTCATGTTCAGAGGATATTAAACAGTGAGCTTCTCTCCCCTAGCAGTCAGGCTGCTGAACAATGGAACATGATGCAAGTGGAATACACTCCTGCAACATTTCTTTATCTGCACTATTTCTGTATCTGCACTATTTCTGTATCTGCACTATTTATCTGCACTATTTCTGTATCTGCACTATTTCTGTATCTGCACTATTTATCTGCACTATTTCTGTATCTGCACTATTTCTGTATCTGCACTATTTCTGTATCTGCACTATTTATTTATCTGCACTATTTCTGTATCTGCACTATTTATCTGCACTATTTCTGTATCTGCACTATTTATTTATCTGCACTATTTCTGTATCTGCACTATTTATCTGCACTATTTCTGTATCTGCACTATTTATCTGCACTATTTCTGTATCTGCACTATTTCTGTATCTGCACTATTTCTGTATCTGCACTATTTATCTGCACTATTTCTGTATCTGCACTATTTATTTATCTGCACTATTTCTGTATCTGCACTATTTATTTATCTGCACTATTTATCTGCACTATTTCTGTATCTGCACTATTTCTGTATCTGCACTATTTATTTATCTGCTGCTCATTTTTTATTTCTATATTCTACCTCCACCTCACTGTGAAGCTAACTTACCATTAAACACTCACTGTTGTTACAAGTCTTATTTATTCCACTGTGAAGCTAACTTACCATTAAACACTCACTGTTGTTACAAGTCTTATTTATCCCACTGTGAACCTAACTTACCATTAAACACTCACTGTTGTTACAAGTCTTATTTATTCCACTGTGAAGCTAACTTACCATAAAACAGTCTTACTTATTTATCCCACTGTTAACTTAACATTTTGTAGCCACTGATGCATTAGTCAATGGGCAATGAAAATGTATGTAGGTCAATGTGATAATAATAATAATACATTTTATTTGTAAAGCACTTTATATTAAAAGCAATCTCAAAGTGCTACAGTGTTCAGAAAAAAAAGAAGAAATGAAAGCAAAATTCTAAAAAGAGTCAATTTAATCAATTGAGAAAAAACTTTTCTAAACAGATGGGTTTTCAGGTGTCTTTTAAAAGTATCCACAGACTGGGGTGCCCTAAGGTGGTCAGGGAGGGCGTTCCACAGCCTAGGGGCAGCAGAGGAAAAGGATGGGTGAGGAGTTCTTGGAGATACAGTAGGTGGGGGCTTGACCATGGATGCACTGATGGGTGAGAAGTGAGACCTTGTATTCGATTCTGAGGGAAACAGGGAGCCAGTGAAGAGATTTCAGGATGGGGGTGATATGCTCATGTTTGCGCACCCTCATCAGGATCCTGGCAGCGCTGTTCTGAATGTGCTGTAGTCTCTGGATGCTTTTGCCAGGAATCCCAATGAAGAGTGCGTTACAGTAGTCCAGCCTGGAGGAGATAAAGGCATGGATGAGTTTTTCTGCATCTGGCAAGCTGAGGGTTGGGCGGAGTTTCGCAATGTTCCTGAGATGGAAGAAGGAGGTCTTACAGAGGTGGTTAATGTGGGTGTCAAAGGAGAGCTGGGGGTCCATTTTGACACCTAAATTTTTGACTGAGGTAGAGAGGGGAGTGGTTTGGCCAGAGAAAGTGATGCTGGTGATGGGGGAAGAGCGGAGCTGATGGGGAGTGCCAACCAGGATGGCTTCTGTTTTAGAGCCATTTAGCTGAAGGAAATTTTGCTTCATCCATACCTCTATCTCCTCCAGGCAGGTGGTCAGTGCTGAAGCTGGCAGGGGAACAGAGGAAGTGGGGGTGGTCCTGAGGTACAGCTGTGTGTCATCAGCATAACAGTGGTAGGAAATTCCATGTCTGCTGATGACATCACCAAGGGGAAGCATGTAGATAGAGAAGAGGGTGGGGCCCAGCACAGAGCCCTGTGGGACACCGCAGGTGACGCTGTGGGCAACATGCTCCGTACGGCCAGTGAGGTAGGAGCTGAACCAGTTTAGAGCAGTTTCAGACAGTCCAGTGGTGAATCGCTTATACATGAACACAAAGACGATCCAAAATTCCTCTTCAACACTATATCAAATTTGACAAAAAGTAAGACTGAAGTAACTCAGTCCATTCCAAGTCACCTCAGCAGTGACGACTTCCTGAATTTTTTCAATGAAAAAATTGAAACCATACGACTTAAAATTAGCAACATGCCTACAGCCCCTCTACTAACTACTGATAGCTGTAGCCAACCCGTAGCATACCTTGACTCCTTTATGCCCACTGATATATTAGAAATTTCTTCTCTCATTACTAAAGCGAAGGCATCAACATGCCTACTTGATCCTATTCCTACTCACCTCCTCAAGGCAGCCTTTACACCGCTAGCTGAGACATTACTTGAAATTATCAATAGCTCACTCCTAGCGGGAAATGTACCAACAACTTTCAAGACATCAGTCATTAAACCATTGATTAAAAAAACAAACCTTGACCCTGATGTTCTGGCTAATTACAGACCTATATCCAACCTTCCTTTTATATCCAAAATTCTAGAAAAAATTGTGTTCAAACAAATTTGTCGCTTCCTAGACGAAAACAAAATCCAGGAAGTCTTCCAATCAGGATTTAAAGCTAATCACAGCACTGAAACAGCCTTAGTTAAAGTCTTCAACGACCTCCTTCTTTCCATGGACAATGGCAATATATCCATTTTAATTTTACTTGATCTTAGTGCAGCTTTTGACACCATTGACCACGATATCCTACTACACAGACTCGAACATACGATAGGCATTAGAAATTCAGCATTAGCTTGGTTCAAATCCTACCTCACTGATTGATACCAATTTGTACATGCCCACAACGTCTCATCTTATCATGCTAAAGTTAAATATGGCGTTCCGAAAGGCTCAGTACTGGGCCCCCTACTATTCTCTCTCTATATGCTACCTCTGGGTGAAATCATTAGGAAACATGGCATTGCATTTCACTCATACGCAGATGATACACAGCTTTATCTCTCTGTGAAGCCTAGCGACTGCACTCCGGCAACCAAACTCAATGCCTGTCTTGAAGACATTAAAGTTTGGATGTCAAAAAATTTCTTATGCTTGAACTCAGATAAAACTGAAGTTATGATGATTGCCTCTAAACAACTGAAGGACACCTCGCTTCACCACCATAGCTCACTTAGCAGTCCTACACTCTCATTTAGCTCACAAGTGAAAAATCTGGGGGTAATTATTGATCAAGACCTCTCCCTGAATGGCCATATAAAGCACATTTCTAAAACATCATTTTTTCACCTTAGAAACATTGCTAAGGTTAGGAAGTTCCTGTCCTTTGAGGATGCTGAAAAACTTATACATGCATTTGTTACCTCCAGACTCGACTACTGCAATGCTCTGTTCTCAGGGTGCAGTAACACCTGCATTAAAAGTCTACAGCTAATCCAAAATGCAGCAGCTAGAACACTCACTAGAACTAAGAAATATGAACATATTTCTCCCATTCGAGCATCTCTACACTGGCTTCCTGTCAAAAGTCGAATTGACTTCAAAATCCTTCTCATGACGTATAAGGCACTTAATGGCTTAGCTCCTGCATATATTACAGATTTACTTGTTCCATACCATCCAGCAAGACCTCTGAGATCTCAAAATGCTGGCCTCCTTGAAAAAGTGACCATATCTAAAACTACAATTGGGGGAAGAGCTTTTGCCTATCGAGCACCTCTTCTATGGAATTCTATTCCTCCCTACATTCGCGAAGCGGACACTCTCAATACCTTTAAGTCTAGACTTAAAACCTTCCTTTTTGACATTTCCTATAATTAGGAGTGGGCCATGGCATATCAGCACTCCTCTTGGGCTTTACTGGGAGGGCTACCTCTGCTGTTTTTCCAAGGCGGCCACTGACCACCCCTTTCTGGGTTGGTGAGATGCCATGTACCATACCTTAGTTATGCTGCGATAGCCTAGTGCTGCCACCTTCTGCACACTTGCCATCCTGTACAACCCTCTTTCTCCTCTCTCTCTCTCTCTCCCTCTCCTCACTCTAGCTAGATTATATGACACATATCATGAAGTGATATCCTCCTAGATTGGCCTAATCCTCTTGTTCTGTTTCTTTTTGTTTCTCTTGCCTCCTCTGCCCCGACGCACTGGCTGAGTGATGAACCTCCCGTACCTCCCTGCCACCAACCCTACCCCACTACGGATGCTGACCAACCTCCCTGGAGCCACACACCAGGACCATCCTCCCCTTTTCTCTGAGGCCCGTGATGGAATTGGCCTGATGGCCCCCTGATGACCACTACTTAGATGGCGACCAACACCCAATGAACTCTGATCTCTGATTACTGACTAATCCCACACTCCAACTACTGACTCCATCCCTTGGCCCAGACTGTCACACAAACTATGTGCAAATCATCTCTGACTACATTCAGTACTCATACTGTTTTGTGTTAACCATGGTCAATCTATGCATCAGACTTTACGGTTACTTTATTAGGCAGGGTGCAGGTAGACGGCTTCATTTTGGCCATGATGTCCTCCACCTCCTTCTGTGAGACATCAGAGAAGGAGTCCAGGGGCTGGGAAATCCTAGACCAGGGGTCGGCAACCCTAGGCACCAGTGGCACGCGGACATTGCACTACCCTAATAATTGAATACATTAAAAATGTTCAGACATATGATGAAATGTCATTGACCTTAAAAAATCACTATGCAGCAATAGCGCCCCCCTCCCCATAATTATTTTCCCACTAGATGTGCCCCATTGATGCATTGCTTAGATGGCAAAGAAGCCGACAGGTCGGGCCTTCCACTCTTCCTGGACCGCAGAATTTTTGTGCTGTGTGCACTTATGTTTTGAAAGTGTTGCGTGTCGAACATACAATGTTAGACGTCATTACGAGACAAAGCGCGAAAAGACTTTCAAAGATCAGGCAGATAGGAACGATAAGTTATTTCAGACACACAAGGGAGTTTAGGCTACTTCCAACCACATTGACACATATCTGCGAATACGCGCCAGCTTCAGTCAGAGTTCGCAGAGCGCTTTGGGGACTTTCAGAAGTAGGCGCGCGGTGTTCTCTTCCTTGATCAAACCAGCTTTGACGGACATGAAATTTATTTGGCTCTGATAGAGTGGTTGGGCACATATGGAAATGCAGCTGATTGAGTTGAAGAGCTCAACATTGTGGGTGAGCAAGTTCAATTAACTTACAAAACACATCGCACGCCTGCTGAGCATCTTTACCGAAAAGTTCAGCTGTCTGCGCAATATCGCACTAACCCTGACATAGCCCGCCCATAATACGAATGTTCATCGGATGAACAGCAGTATTATGGTCGGGCTATGTCAGGCTATATTGCACTGGCATCAACCTATCTGCGTGAACAGATATTTTCGCACATGAAGTAACATTATGTCCGGGACTTCCGGTCACGCAATGTAGGAGACGGTCACGCAGAGAGAGAGCTCCTGCTTTTTTGTCATCTTAATTATTCAATCTGTAGAATTATCCCAGTTTACCACATAATTTTGGCATTGCGCATCTATATTTTTGCTCAAATCGAGTTATTGAGCTTATAATGTCGAGAGGTCAGCGTCAAACGAATAATTCGACTCAGGCAGCCTCTGCAGCTAAGATGGCGAACACGCTAACTGTTGATAGCCTAGTGCAAGAACTGGAGAAAAGCAGAGAAAGTCTGTCCTCGGAATTGAAGGATTATCTTTCAACATCTTTGGAAGCCTCCATTGCTCCCATAAGAACGTCTTTGGACTCTATAAAAAATGCCTTGGACTCACATACTCAAAAGATAACAACCATAGAGAGCACGCTTACCAACCATAGCGATGAGCTAACCGAGCTAACAACTAGACTGGATCATCTTGAAAAGGCTAACGCCACATTGGCGTCCAAAGTAGACGACCTTGAGAATCGCTCCAGACGACAGAATCTAAGAATCGTTGGCTTACCTGAAGGCGCTGAAGGAGGCTCGCCTCGAGATTTCGTCTCGCAGCTCCTACATACAGTCATTGGAGACGAGATATTTCCAAAGCCACCAGAACTTGACAGAGCACACCGAACTCCAATTCCAAAGCCGACTCATGGGCAACGTCCTCGGGCGCTTATTGTCAGATTTCACCGATTTCAGGATAAGGAGCGTGTTCTGCGTTGGGCCAGGTCGCAGGACGGAGATATAAAGTTCAACGACAACAAGATCCTGTTCTTCCCTGATATGAGTGCAGGCTTGGCCAAGCAACGGGCAGCTTTTAAAGATATCAAGGCTAAACTCTACAAGTCTGGAATCACGTTTGCACTTCGACATCCAGCTCGCCTCTGCATTACCATGGAGGGGAATAAACATCTCTTCGACTCCCCGGAGGCGGCGGAAACCTTCTACAAGCAAATTAAGGATGCTACGGCCACTGCTGTTGACGATGAGTAGCGTTTGTGGACATTCAAAGACATTTTGCTGTGACTAAAGAAGACTGTTTCTCAATATCAGCCAGGTATGTTCTACTGTATCTGTTTATGGTAGTTTTGCGTGATCCAAATAGACTGCCTGCTTATGGACGCTGGTCTCAGTAACAAGTCAACGTTAACGTTACGTTGGGACTGACTTTTGATAACGGAATTACAAGTATAGTAACGCCATTTAGGTAAACTGGGAAAATGTTTAATTGTGTACATCAATGTTGAACAGAATGTGTTTGATTAAGCGGGGGCTCTCTTGCTACTTTTGAGTTTAAGGTTTGGTTAGACACTAGAGTTGTGTGAAGTGTTGGAAGAATTATTGGGAGAGGGACCTGCAGCTCGCTTCAAACGAAGGACGAGCATAGGCTTTGTAGCAGACTGTTCTAATACTGCTGCTTTATTCTATTATGTGTTACTTTTTGTGCGTTTTATTTTTTTGTTTTTCTTTTTTGTTTGATTATTGGGTAGTGGGGGGTTACATTGGTCTCATAGGTAATACTGACAAGCAAATCATTATGTATGAAACTCAAATTATAGCATGTGCCTGTACCAGAGTGAGATTATGACACTAGAATCCCATGAGTAGTACAAACACTGGTAATGGGTTGGAAAGGCTACATGTCAAATTCATGTCATGGAATGTTAGAGGCTTAAATGGTCCTGTCAAAAGAGCAAAAGTGTTCCAGCATATCAAACTGAATAGGGCAGACATAATTTTTCTTCAGGAAACCCACCTGAAATTGGAGGATCATACCAGGCTTAGGCGCCCATGGGTGGGACAAGTTTTTCATTCATTATTTAATGCAAGAGCAAGGGGAGCAGCTATCCTGATTTCTAAAAAACTACAGTTCATACCCAAAAACATAATACCTGACCGTAATGGGCGTTTCATTATTGTTTCAGGCACACTTTTTCATCTACCAGTCACATTAGTTTGTGTGTATGCTCCTAATTTTGATGACGATAAATTTATGACCACACTCTTATCTTTAATACCAAATATGGACACACATTATTTAATTTTTGGAGGTGATCTAAATTGTGTTATGGATACTCAATTGGATCGTTCTAGCTCCAGGGTGACTAATATATCTAAAATGGCAACGACATTGAAATCATTTATGGAAGACTGTGGAGGATGTGATCCTTGGAGATACTTACATCAAAACACTAAGGCCTACTCATTCTTCTCACATGTGCACCATATGTATTCAAGGATAGATTATCTTTTCATTGATAAGACATTACTGCCATCTGTGCACTCTTCTGAATATTCAGCAATAGTAATTTCAGATCACGCTCCACTCTTGCTGGAATTTAAATTTGACTCTCCAGCAGCTGGAAATCCACAGTGGAGACTCAATTCATATCTGTTGTCTATAGATTCTTTTTGCACATCAATATCACAAGCAATAGATGATTTTTTAAGTTTTAATGATACAGATGAGACCAGTCCATCATTACTATGGGAGGCCTTGAAAGCTACTCTGAGAGGCAAAATAATTTCTTATTCTTCTCATCACAATAGGACACGCAGGAAGATACAAACTGATATAATTGAAAAGATATCTGAAATTGATAGACAATATGCTATTGCTCCCACGCCGGAACTGTACCAACAAAAAGTGAACCTCCAAACCCAGTTTGATCTGTCCTCTACAGATAAGGCAGAGCAAACTATACTGAGGTCCAAAGGAAGATTTTATGAATATGGCGATAAGGCCAGTCGTCTGCTGGCTTTTCAGCTCAAACAGCAAGCAGCATCACGACATATTCCAAAGATCTTAGATAATTCTAATAATATTACTACATGTCCTTTAAAAATTAATGAAACTTTCAAGACATATTATACAAAACTATATACATCTGAGCCTCCCCTCACAGAGGTAAATATGGATACATTTCTAAATAGCATAGATATACCAACCATTGATGTGCTATCACAAATCTATTTAGACCAACCAATTACACTGGACGAAATATATAGCAGTATAAAGGAAATGAACAATGGTAAAACCCCTGGACCAGACGGGTTCCCGTCAGAATTTTATAAAAAGTTTTCCATACAGTTAGCTCCACTGCTACTGAAAATGTTTAAGCATTCTCTATCTGTGGGGACTCTGCCAAAAACGCTAACAGAGGCTACCATTTCTGTCATTCTTAAGAAAGACAAAAACCCAGATGAATGCAGTTCTTACAGACCTATCTCCCTGTTAAACACAGACGTTAAAGTGCTTGCAAAAATTCTTGCGAAAAGGTTAGAGGCCTGCCTCCCCACCATCATCTCTGAGGATCAGACTGGCTTCATTAGAGGGCGTCATTTATTCTCTAATATACGCCGTCTGATAAATATAATTTCTGCACCATCTGTAGCAACAAAACCTGAAGTAGTACTCTCTTTAGACGCGGAAAAAGCCTTTGACAGGGTTGAATGGGGATATTTGTTCAAATTACTAGGAAAATTTGGATTTGGTCAAAAATTTATTTCTTGGGTGTGTTTGCTTTATAAATCCCCCCAAGCGCGTGTCTACACGAACAGACAATGCTCACCATACTTTTCACTGACTCGTGGAACTCGTCAAGGGTGTCCACTATCACCTTTATTGTTTGCGTTAGTCATTGAACCCTTAGCCATAAAACTCAGAACATCAGCACATCTGCCGGGCATACGTCGAGGAAATATTGAACATTTTGTCTCCTTGTATGCTGATGACCTTTTACTTTACATTACAGACCCAGTCTTTTGTGAAAATAAAATAATCCAGACTTTGAGGGATTTTGGCACTTTTTCAGGGTACAAAATCAATTTACAAAAAACAGTGTGTTTTCCAATTAATGATCTGGGAAAGCAGTTGGAACAAGGAAAGTTATCCTTTCGACTCACCACAGACAGCTTTAGATATTTGGGTGTTAATGTTGCCCATTCATTTCGAGATCTACATAAGCTTAACTTTGATAAACTATTCAACCAGGTCAAAGTAGATCTACAAAAATGGACCAAATTGCCATTGTCACTGGCGGGTAGAGTGCAGACTATAAAAATGAATATCTTGCCCAGGTTTTTGTTCCTTTTTCAATGTCTTCCACTCTTCCTAACTAAATTATTTTTTCAACAGCTTGATAAAGTTATCCTTTCATTTGTATGGGCAGGAGGGGTGCCTAGAATAAGGAGGAGTGCTCTACAGGCGATGAGGTGGGAGGGGGGACTGGGTCTCCCAAATTTTATTTTTTATTACTGGGCAGCAAATATACATAAAGTATTCAGCTGGAGGTATGAAGGGAATTTAGACTGGTGCAAAATGGAGTCTCTATCTTGTCATACAACATCCCTTGTTGCCTTAACATGCTCCCCCTTACCTATCACTGCAAGAAATTATACCTCTAATCCAGTGGTTTTATCAACACTGAAAATATGGACACAGTTTCGACAACACTTTAGACTGCATAACCTTGCCCTCTTTGGACCATTGTGTAATAATCATTACTTCCTGCCCTCAAAGCTTGACTCTGCGTTTACAATTTGGAGTCACAAAGGTGTTAGGTCATTTAGAGACTTATTCATCAATGGTACATTTGCAGATTTTAAGACCCTGTCAGAAAAATATGATCTCCCCAAAAACCACTTTTTCGTTTTCTTCAACTTCGCAGTTTTGTGAAAGAACATTGCACTACATTCCCTCATTTGACTGAGCCTGAGGAAACACCACCACATATTCTTGATACACCTTATATGCAGATGGGACTAACATCCAAGCTATATACTTTTATTCTCAAATCTAACCCATCACCTCTTGACAAAATCAAATCTGAATGGGAGACAGAGCTGGAAGTTGAGTTTCATGACGAATGGTGGGATAAAGCCAAGCTACAAGTGAATTATTCTACGTCATGTGCCCGTCTCAGTTTAATACAATTTAAGGTGTTACATAGGATGCACTTAAGCAAAGCCAAATTGGCAAAATACTTTCCTGGTACTAGTGAAGCCTGTAACAGATGTGCTTCTGTTCCTTCAGACCTTGCCCATACCTTTTGGGTTTGTTCTAAGCTGACAGGTTTTTGGAAGAACTTTTTCAAAATCATGTCTGATGTTTTGGAGACTGATATACAACCTTGCCCATTTATTGCTATTTTTGGCGTTCCTTTGAACTATCCTAAGTTCAGCACACAAAAATTGAATGTGTTATCATTTGCCTCTCTAATTGCCCGTAGATGTATCCTCCTACACTGGAAGTCACCAATAGCCCCAGGACAAAAAGCCTGGATTAATGATGTTATGTCATTCTTGAAACTGGAAAAAATCAAATTCTCTCTAAGAGGATCAGCTGAGAAATTTTACACCACATGGCAGCCTTTCCTGTCTTACTTTGACAAAGTATCTGTAGATTCTAGTACTTGATTTCATCTAGTCCTATGAAACATCAGGCCTAGACTGGATAACTCATGTCTTTGCTTGAGTATGATAATGAACATTGACCAATGAGGGTGGTGAGGGTGGATTGGGGCGGGGGGCGTTGGTGGTGGTATTATTGTTGTTGTTATTATTATTATTATTATTATTATTATTATTATCTATTTTATTTTATTTACCACTATTGTGTTATTAGTTTTTGTTTTGTATGTCTGTTAGGTTTTTGTTTTGTATGTTTTTCATCTGATTTATGGGGAAAAAAAATGGACATGTGGATCCTTGTATTTGTGATGAAGAAAATATGTCCTAATAAACAGATTGTTAAAAAAAA
>JAODXP020006261.1:2500-5000 GCA_027497455.2 Sardinella longiceps
TGTTGAGGTGTGTGTGTGTGTGTGTGTGTGTGTGTTTACCATCTCTGTTGAGGTGTGTGTGTGTGTGTGTGTGTGTGTGTGTGTGTGTGTGTTTACCATCTCTGTTGAGGTGTGTGTGTGTGTGTGTGTGTGTGTGTGTGTGTGTTTACCATCTCTGTTGATGTGTGTGTGTGTGTGTGTGTGTGGTGTGTGTGTGTGTGTGTGTTTACCATCTCTGTTGAGGTGTGTGTGTGTGTGTGTGTGTGTTTACCATCTCTGTTGAGGTGCGTGTGTGTGTTTACCATCTCTGTTGAGGTGTGTGTGTGTGTGTTTACCATCTCTGTTGAGGTGTGTGTGTGTGTGTGTGTGTGTGTGTGTGTTTACCATCTCTGTTGAGGTGTGTGTGTGTGTTTGTGTGTGTGTGTGTGTGTGTGTGTGTGTGTGTGTGTGTGTGTTTACCATCTCTGTTGAGGTGTGTGTGTGTGTGTGTGTTTACCATCTCTGTTGAGTGTGTGTGTGTGTGTGTGTGTGTGTGTGTGTGTGTGTGTGTGTGTTTACCATCTCTGTTGAGGTGTGTGTGTGTGTGTGTGTGTGTGTGTGTGTGTGTGTGTGTGTGTGTTTACCATCTCTGTTGAGGTGTGTGTGTTGTCCACTCTCTTGTCCAGTGATGTGGATGAGCTCAATGAGGGACGAGAGCAACTCTGTCTGAAACACTCGCCTCTGATCCTCAGTCACTCCCTCTGGACAGAACTCACACACACACACACACACACACACACACACACACACACACACACACACACACAAATGATTTTGAGCTTTGAAAAATGAAATGAATGATACAAGATCCCCCTCTTGTGGAGGAAAAGGATATAACAAGAAAACATTTTCTTTTAGTGAAATGGACTTGAGCAATGTGTGTGTGTGTGTTGTGACGGCCAAACTTTTTGTAATGGATAAAAATAAGGGCTGCGCACCATCAGCGACGATGTGATGCGCTACTCATAGAGAACAAAGAACACCAACTTTGAATTTGCAACAGATTATTCTGCCTAGGCTGATCACGTATGCTTTTCAAGCAGTTTTCATTTTCATCTTCCAACAAATACTGCTCTAAATTAAAAACAAGATAGTGCCGTCCCTCTCGCATGACAAATTTATGATGAGTGTTGCAAGACAGAATCTAAAATCCAGGGCCTAAACTAAGTAGAGTAGTGCCTTAAAAGCAGCTCTGCCTGGAAGGCACCGTTGAGGGCAAAAAATACCACAGACCACAAAAACATAGTTTACTGATCACAAAATAAAGCCTTAACTATCCCCTGATCTCAGCACTATTGCAAAGCAATGAGTTGAGTCATAGAGGAGTCATAGAGGAGTCATAGAGGAGTCATAGAGGAGTATGCACCAGAGAGGACCAAGGAATGTGTGATGATGATAATCTGGATAAATTCTGGGAAGAGGAAATTGTCTCAAATCAGTTTCTTGTGTTTTACAGCTTTGTGGGCTATGACAGGAGATCAATGAAATATTGTGTAATATTGACTAACGGGAATGTATGAAAGACGTGTGTGTGTGTGTGTGTGTGTGTGTGTGTGTGTGTGTGTGTGTGTGTGTGTGTGTGTAATATTGACTAACGGGAATGTATGAAATGTAGGCATGCCAATAACTGTGGCACATGCCTTTTGGTGCAAAAATATTTATTTCTTTAAAATGCATTACTTCTCATCAAAATCAATGTTATCCCCTTCAAACTTGTATCTTTCCTCAAGGTTTCTTCCTCAATCGTGTGATTCAGGAAAATGACCAATAGATGATTTTTAAAACAGCTTTGTACTGTGTGTGTGTTAGATGCCAAACTTACCAGGGCAATAATCATGGAACATGGTACGTGTGTGTGTGTGTGTTACCTCCAGTAGCTGCTCCAGGGGGTGGTGTGTGTGTGTGTGTTCTCCGGCGGGTGTGTGTAGCAGGCTGTCCAATAAGAGGATGTGTGTGTGTGTGTGTGTGTGTGTGTGTGTGTGTGTGTGTGTGTGTGTGTTACCTCCAGTAGCTGCTCCAGGGGGTGGTGTGTGTGTGTGTGTCTCCGGCGGGTGTGTGTAGCAGGCTGTCCAATAAGAGGATGTGTGTGTGTGTGTGTGTGTGTGTGTGTGTGTGTGTGTGTGTGTGTGTGTGTGTTACCTCCAGTAGCTGCTCCAGGGGTGGTGTGTGTGTGTGTCTCCGGCGGGTGTGTGTAGCAGGCTGTCCAATAAGAGGATGCGGCTGAAGTCACACACCTGCTTCCTGGCCGGGTGAGGGGCGGGGCTAAAGCAGCACTCTGGAGACCAGGAAGAGGAAGAGAAACTAACTCACTGTACCAATACACACACACACACACACACACACACACACATATATATCACACACATATATCACACACACACACACACACACACACACACACACACACACACACACATATATCACACACACACACACACACACACACACACATCACACAGACACACACACACACACATATATC
>JAODXP020006261.1:32500-35000 GCA_027497455.2 Sardinella longiceps
ACACACACACACACACACATTTTACTTCTTTATTTGTGTCCACAATTCAAAATAATGATACTCAAAGACACAAATTTTAACAGCTGCAATAGATGCACAAGAGTGAATTAGCTATATGACTGACATTGGTCAAAGCAGCACAAATTTAAAACACACATTATGGATATATACAGCATCTTCTTTTCCAGAAATGGTAACTGCCTATTAAAGATGATATTGAGCAGTATTTAGCTAGCTGTTTTGCTTTTGATTTTGAAAAGCCAATTAACCTGAGCCCCCTTGTGACCAACCTATGCACATGGCCTAGGCTGCCAAATATGAACACAAGCAACTGACAATTGTAACCAAGATCACTTCTTTGCTGCACAAGAGGTTGGTATTTCACTGCCTTCTCTAAAAAGGTTTCTTCCAAAAAGGGATCAAAGCAACAGCCTACTTCAAGAATAAAAACACACACACACACACACACACACACACACACACACACACACACACACACACCTGTGTTTCTGATGGACCTCGTGGCGAGGGCAGCCACCAGTCTCAGCATGCACAAACACACACACACACACACACACACACACCTGTGTTTCTGATGGATCTCGTGGCGAGGGCAGCCACCAGTCTCAGCATGCTGGCAGTCAATTTTCTGTCAGTCTTCTCCATGTGCTGCTCAGTGTCTGCACACACATACACACACACACACACACACACACACACACACACACACACACACACACACATACACATAATGCATCACTACATTCCAGCATGTTAACATAACAAAGCGCATGTGTGTGTGACTGTACCTGTGGAACTGTAGGGGTGTGTGTGTGTGTGTGTGTGTGTGTGTACTCTCTAATTAACTTGCGCTTGCATGGGATCTTAGCGTGTTTGCGTAGTTTGAGGAGCAGCAGGTCGAGCGTGTGTGTGTGTGTGTGTCTTTATGTACTCACTCATCATGTTGCGCATGATCTTGGCGTTCGAGGAGCAGTAAGTCGAACATGTGTGTGTGTGTGTGTGCGTGTACTCACTGGTCAGTATCTTGCCGTGTTTGCGGAGCTCGATGAACAGCAGGTCCAGCAGGCTTGGGTGTGTGTGTGTGTACTCACTGGTCATGTTGCGCTTCGGTAGTTTCTTGCCGTGTTTGTGAAGCTCAATGAGCAGCAGGTCAAGCATGCCTGTGTGTGTGTGTGTGTGTGTGTGTGTGTGTGTGTGTGTATGTGTGTGTGTGTGTGTACACTAACTCATCTTACTACACTGCTCTTTAACCAATCAGCTGATCTGTAACAGTTAACAGAATGCCTCTTTTCCGTGGACGGTATTAGCCATCTTAATCATTAGCGGTTAGCGGTAAAGCAGTGATAAACAAGGTCTATCTACAGTAGGTAGCCGTGTGATAAGCGCGATAACGTTCAGCGAGGAGATCATTATCGTGGAAATAAGCCGTGTGATAAGCGGGATAACGTTCAGCGAGGAGATCATTATCGTGGAAATAAGCCGTGTGATAAGCGGGATAACGTTCGGCGAGGAGATCATTATCGTGGAAATAAGCCGTGTGATAAGCGGGATAACGTTCAGCGAGGAGATCATTATCGTGGAAATAAGCCGTGTGATAAGCGGGATAACGTTCAGCGAGGAGATCATTATCGTGGAAATAAGCCGTGTGATAAGCGGGATAACGTTCAGCGAGAGATCATTATCGTGGAAATAAGCCGTGTGATAAGCGGGATAACGTTCGGCGAGGAGATCATTATCGTGGAAATAAGCCGTGTGATAAGCGGGATACGTTCGGCGAGGAGATCATTATCGTGGAAATAAGCCGTGTGAGAAGCGGGATACGTTCGGCGAGGAGATCATTATCGTGGAAATAAGCCGTGTGATAAGCGGGATAACGTTCAGCGAGGAGATCATTATCGTGGAAATAAGCCGTGTGATAAGCGGGATAACGTTCAGCGAGGAGATCATTATCGTGGAAATAAGCCGCGTGATAAGCGCGATAACGTTCAGCGAGGAGATCATTATCGCGGAAATAAGCCGTGTGATAAGCGGGATAACGTTCAGAGATCATTATCGTGGAAAAGTCTCCCCTCAGCTAGGGAGTCGGGATGCGTTGCATTACTCTGTCGGGAGATCTTCCACGATAATGAGATATTCCACGATAATGACCGCCTCACCGAACGTTATCCCTTACATGCTGCACTTGCATAGTATCCTGGCATGTGTGCGGAGCTCGATGAGCAGCAGGTCCAGCATGCCTCTGTGTGTGTGTGTGTGTGTGTGTGTGTGTGTGTGTGTGTGTGTGTGTGTGTGTGTGTGTGTGTGTGTACTCACTGGTCATGTTGCGCTTGCGTAGTATCTTGGCGTGTTTGCGGAGCTCGATGAGCAGCAGGTCCAGCATGCCTGTGTGTGTGTGTGTGTGTGTGTGTGTGTGTGTGTGTGTGTGTGTGTGTGTGTGTACACTCACTGGTCATGTTGCGCTTGCGTAGTATCTTGGCGT
>JAODXP020006261.1:47500-55311 GCA_027497455.2 Sardinella longiceps
TGTTCTGGCAGCATCCTGTGGTGGAGCTGCTTTGCTGCTGGAGGGGCGGAGTTGTGGGCATGGTTAGCCAATGAGATTGGATTGGAGGCGGGGTTCGATGTGGGGTTAGCCAATGGCATATTAGGGACGTGACTGGAGGGGCGTGGCTTAGATGGACTGAGTGGGGGCGGGGCTAGGAGGGGCGAGCCCGGGGTACTTCCCTAAACAGATGACACACACACACACACACACACACACACACAGTTAGGAGCCCGTGGTACTTAACTAAACAGATGACATCATAACAATGTAAACATTTGTTTCACATTTCTTCCCTCTAATACAGGGGTGCTACATATACAGACACACACACACACACACACACACACACACACACATATGGGCCCTACACATACAGTAAGGCGCAGGGGCCGGAAGTGGCCCAGATAAGGCCCAGGTGCGGCCCTTAATGTGATGCTCCAGAGGCGGTGTGTGTGTGTGTGTGATGCTCCGGAGGCGGTGTGTGTGTGTGTGTGTGTGTGTGTGTGTGTGTGTGTGTGTGTGTGTGTGTGTGTGAGATGCTCCGGAGGCAGCCCTTAAAGTGATGCTCCAGAGGCGGTGTGTGTGTGTGTGTGTGTGTGTGTATGGCCCTTAAAGTGATGCTCCAGAGGCGGTGTGTGTGTGTGTGTGTGTGTGGCCCTTAAAGTGATGCTCCGGAGGCAGTGTGTGTGTGTGTGTGTGTGTGTGTGTGTGTGTGTGTGTGTGTGTGTGTGTGTGCGGCCCTAAAGCGATGCTCCAGAGGCAGTGTGTGTGTGTGTGTGTGTGTGTGTGTGTGTGTGTGTGTGTGTGTGTGTGCGGCCCTTAAAGCAATGCTCCAGAGGCAGTGTGTGTGTGTGTGTGTGTGTATGTGCGGCCCTTAAAGTGATGCTCAAGAGGCGGTGTGTGTGTGTGTGTGCGGCCCTTAAAACGATGCTCCAGAGGCAGTGTGTGCGTGTGTGTGTGTGTGTGTGGCCCTTAAAGCGATGCTCCAGAGGCGGTGTGTGTGTGTGTGTGTGTGTGCGGCCCTTAAAGCGATGCTCCAGAGGCAGTGTGTGTGTGTGTGTGTGTGTGTGTGTGTGTGTGTGGTGGTGGCCCTTAAAGCGATGCTCCAGAGGCGGTGTGTGTGTGTGTGTGTGTGTGGCCCTTAAAGCGATGCTCCAGAGGCGGTGTGTGTGTGTGTGTGTGCGGCCCTTAAAGCGATGCTCCAGAGGCAGTGTGTGTGTGTGTGTGTGTGTGTGTGTGTGTGTGTGGGGCCCTTAAAGCGATGCTCCAGAGGCGGTGTGTGTGTGTGTGTGTGTGTGTGTGTGTGTGCGGCCCTTAAAGCGATGCTCCAGAGGCAGTGTTTGTGTGTGTGTGTGTGTGAGTGTGTGTGTGTGTGTGTGTCCGGTCCTTAAAGTCATGCTCCAGAGGCAGTGTGTGTGTGTGTGTGTGTGTGTGTACGGCCCTTAAAGTCATGCTCCAGAGGCAGTGTGTGTGTGTGTGTGTGTGTGTGTGCGGCCCTTAAAGCAATGCTCCAGAGGCAGTGTGTGTGTGTGTGTATGTGTGTGCGGCCCTTAAAGTGATGCTCCAGAGGCGGTGTGTGTGTGCGTGTGTGTGTGGCCCTTAAAGCGATGCTCCAGAGGCGGTGTGTGTGTGTGTGTGTGTGTGTGTGTGTGTGGGGCCCTTAAAGCGATGCTCCAGAGGCAGTGTGTGTGTGTGTGTGTGTGTGTGTGTGTGTGTGTGTGTGTGTGTGTGTGTGTGCAGCCCTTAAAGTCAATGCTCCAGAGGCAGTGTGTGTGTGTGTGTGTGTGTGTGTGTGTGTGTGTGTGTGTGTGTGTGTGTGTGTGTGTGCGGCCCTTAAAGTCATGCTCCAGAGGCAGTGTGTGTGTGTGTGTGTGTGTGTGCGGCCCTTAAAGTCATGCTCCAGAGGCAGTGTGTGTGTGTGTGTGTGTGTGTGTGTGTGTGTGTGTGTGTGTGTGTATGGCCCTTAAAGTGATGCTCTACTATAACAACTGCAGGAAAAAACATAATTATCAGAATCTAATGCAAAGTGCAGAGTTTGGAGTTTAAAATAGGCTAGCGCAAACAGACAGTGGTGTGTGTGTGTGCGTGTGTGTGTGTGTGTGTATAAGCGGCATTCATTTGCATAAGGCTTGCGGTGAGAGATGGCAGGAGGCCTTGAGAGAGATGTGTGTGTGTGTGTGTGTGTGTGTGTGTGTGTGTGTGTTCATTTGCATAAGGTTTTGGGTGAGAGATGGCCGTAAGATGCCCTTCAGATGAGGAATGTGTGACAGGGCAGATAAGGTATGGCAGCCTCTGGTGTGTGTGCTTGTGTAACGGAGGGCAGCTAGCTCGGCTAGCGTGGCGGCAGTACGTGTAAATCCTCATCACCCAATTCCTTGCGCGCTTCTAACTGAGCTAAAAAGCTGAGTTAGAAGCTCGGTCCTTAGCTCAGTTGGTTAGAGTGCCCTACTCCCAAGCCGGAAGTTTGTAGCTTACGGGGTGGCGGGTTCGATACCCGTGTGCGGTGCGGACCACCGCCGGCTACATTGACCATGACCCGGATGGGAGTGAGGATTTGGAGGGCGAGTGTGATGGAGGCCAGCTAGCTCGAAGGCAGTACATGTAAATCCTCATCACCCAATTCCTTAAGCGCCTCGAATGGCTGTTAGAAGCTCGGTCCTTTAGCTCAGTTGGTTAGAGCGCCCCACTCACACCGAGAGTTTGCAGCTTGCGGGGTGGCGGGTTCGAGACCCGTGTGCGGTGCGGACCGCCACCGGATACACTTGAGACGGAGAATGGGGAAGTATACAACCAAAACACCATTAAACCATATACAGTACAAACATATAAACATACAAACATATACAGTACAGACATATAAACATACAAACATACACAGTACAAATATATACAGCATAAGTATAAACATATACAGTATAAACATATGGACAAATATATACAGCATAAGTATAAACATATACAGTATAAACATATGGACAAATATATACAGTGCAAACATACAAAGATATACAGGACAGATATATACAATACAAACATATACAGGACAAACAGATACAGTATATACAGCACAAACATACAATACAACCATATACAGGACAAACAAATACAAGCCAAATATATACAGCCTAAAGCCATATGGCCCGTATGTCACTGTTTACAACTCAAAGGGTGGCGACTCACAGGCGATAAGGGAAATTTGGGACCCCAGGCCAAGATCAGTTAAAAGCCACTGCTCTAACCTACAACCGCGTCTCCTGCACACACACACACACACACACACACACACACACATACATCCTCAGACCCATTGCTATGCATGTCTTTGGCATTACACACACACACACACACAAACATTCAATCCTCTAAACTCAATTATGCCCTCACTGTCCTCCCGTGTGTCCCGACCTCTCTAACCAAATCTCTCTTTCTCTTCTTCCTCTCTCTGATCCCTTCTTTCTCCCTCCCTCTCTACGGCGCAGATCCGAGCTGGATTGGAAAACTCCGCGCGCAGCTCGGGTAGTGTGTCGCACAGGGCTCGGTATGGGCACGTGCTGGATAAGCTCACACGGAGCTGTGAAGTAGCGCGAGCGCATACCAGAGGAGCGGATTCTCCTCGAGACCCCCACACCCCGCTGTTATGTGCGTGCGCCCCTCCCACGAGCGTCTTGGCGAAGGAAAAAACTGGACTACCTGAGTACTCAGCAACGTTACTCTCCTCACACTCTTTCTGAATCTTGTATAACACACACACACACACACACACACACACACACCCCTCCCGTATTCCCCTCAGTCCTTCAAAACACAGACGACACTTCAGTTCCGTAGGCAGAGAGACATAAACACACACTGCCGCCTCTATCCTCACCCGGACATTCTCCTTAGATCATCCACTCTACCAAGCAATCTCAACACAGCACCATGTGTGTGTGTGTGTGTGTGTGTGTGTGTGTGTGTGTGTGTGTGTGTCAGAGCCGTATCTCTCTCTCTCTCTCTCTCTCTTTCTTACCTGTGGGAAGGTAGCTTCGCGTGAACCACTGTGTCCGTGTGGTTGTGTTGTGCGCGCTCAGAGGCGTCGCATTCGAAGGCCGGTACCGGTAGAGACTTTACAACCTCCGGCTAACTTAGTCCATGACAGATCTGTCTGAACACGTATCGGGAGCTCGGGACTGAGCTGTTCCACTACTCTGCTCTACTCTGCTTTGTCCCGTGCTGCCGTTACGACTAATCCGTTCAGAAGTTTCTGAACTTTGCACAACGCGAGCGAAACTCTGACATCAGCCGCGCGCGGCGGGTCATGTGCCTTTACTTCCTCCGTGTGTGTGCGTGTGTGTGTGTGTGTGTGTGTGTGGAGAAGGAGAAACGGGAAGCTCATGTGTGTGTCCCTGGCCGACCAGTTCTGCTGTCTGTCTGTCGCGCGCTCTCAACTGCTAAAAATCACTGGCCGCGAGCCAACTGCCGTTATTACAGTAATCAGAGCCTGACCACAAAAAAGGAATTTAAATATATTTTAAATGTTATTATCCATTTTATTCAAGTCAGAAAAAGGGATGAATTAAATGCGTTTCAATGATAGGAGGTTCAGTTTACTACCATGGAATGGTTTTAGAATCTCGGAATGTTCAGGTGTGAAATAAGCCCATTAAAGTCATTTTGAGATTTCCAAAAGACGAGCCGATCCTCAGCTTGGATCTATAGGCTCTCTCTCTATAGGATCTCTCAATAAAGCCCGTGCCTTTGAGTAACGAGCTCGTTAAACAGACAATACTGACGACAGACAACACTAATTAATTAAATAATTATTTTGAATGTTGCCATCAACTAGGCCTATATCACAGGACCTAAATCTTCTATAATTCAGGAGCTTGATTGAGGGATGTGGACACTACTTGTTGTCCAACGGCGCCATCGTGTGTTGTAAATAAACCTAAACGGCAGAGCAGGCGCTTTGAAAGAAGCTCCAGCTTTGACTTTTGAACCAACACGGGTCAATAGCCTGCAGACTGAATGTTTATTTGAATGTTTGACTAAATTTGAACATGTTGATGTGTAATCAGATTCAAGTAACCAGCTTTGCAGAAATATTACAGTGATTTGTAGCAATTATTCATCAATGAGTCAGTGTAGTCAGTGTGCTTTAAGAAGGAAATAAATACACTCATATTTAGGGACCTGAAGACCTACAGTAGCTATGTGGTTATCTGCAATATAGGACCCATCACACAACCTCTAGGCCAATATAGGACCCATCACACAACCTCTAGGGTTGAGCTCCTCTTCCTCTTGATCCTCCTGCGTGACCTCTGGGGGTCTCTCTCGCTCTCTCTCTCTCTCTCTCTCTCTCTCTCTCTCTCTCTCTCTCTCTCTGCCGTTTATAAGGCCAGTATGGGAAATGGGAAATGGACTGCATTTATGTAGCTCTTTTCTACTCCTACGAGCACTCAAAGCGCTTTACATTCATGCCTCACAGCAGGGCCAGTTCTAGGCATAGACGGGAAAACACAAATCTGGCCTATAGGGCACCAAAAAGACTAGAACTGGCCTTGCCTCACAGTATGGAGGGATAGATTAATAAGGTCAAATAATTTTGACAAATAAGTTTAGATTTCCCTTCCAAACTTCCCAACTGACTACAAGGATAGGCTATTTACTTTTTTTTTTTGCAAACTAGTCTACTTTAAAGGTCAGGCCTTCATAGGCTGCATAGCTGAGCCATTACTGATTTGCTAATTACACATCAGACAGGGGGGTATTCCAAGAAGGTGGTTAAGTGATAAACCTAGATAGGTTAGCCTAGAGGAAGTCATAAACCAGCTAATAGAGGAGCCTGCAGGCTGGCAACTTCAGTCATTTTCAACCGAGACCTCTATTGCTCAAGCTACTTGAGATTAGCCAATACTGAAGACGCAAGACATTTTGCTCCAACCATATAGGTTTCTTTGAACAGAGAATAATCACTTACAACTAGCCCAATGGGGCAGATTTTGAAACTGTGTTTTCAGCATCTAAACATGCTCCAAATATCACCACAAAAGCTATGTAACATCATCAGACATATTTGCAACATTACAACACACCAATGTAGTGTTTATGACTACAAAAGTCTGACAAAGTGGTTAAAATATTGTTTTTATGCAGTGTTTACAAAACTGTTTTGTAAACAAACAATGCAGGCTTTGTTTAGTTAAGAGAACAAGGAGTCCAGGCTCCTCTATTATGAGATTTACCACTAACGTTACTTCCAGCTTAATTTATCCAGCTTTGTCACTTATCTGCTTTCTTGGAATAGGCCTACCCCCTGGGTGTAGGGGCTTAAAGTGCATAGATCTCAAATCAACACTCTGGAGGAGGAGTCTATGAACAGCTGCAGGAAGTCATTTGGGACACTTTGTGGTAAAACACAAGTAAAAGCATTTAGGCCTAGCCTACTCGATCAAAAGGGCAGTCGCTCAGTAACCGAAGAATTCACTGAAGTGAATCTTCAAGGAGGACTATCAATAAGAAATGGTCTAACACTACAGGATAAACGTGTCCCTAAATTCGTGCAAGACAGTCAACATTCATGACAGAAAGGCGAAAGTAACGTTATAGTCTGACAGAAAGGACAAACTATAGCCTGACAGAAAGGAGAGAGTAGAGTCTGACAGAAAGGAGAAAGTATGCTATAGCCGGACAGAAGCCACGTACTTGAATGGAGTGCCGATCCTCAGTGAAAGCAGTGAAAGCTTCGCTTGTTTGGGTAACAGAGAGGGTAGGCGTACGGCTCTACACATCTTCTGCATGACTTCTTGGCTTTAATGTAGCAGGCCTATGTTATGTGTTATCTAGTAGCATACATGGAAAATAAATAGTCAATGACTAGCTCGAGTCTCTCTCACGCCACGTCCTAAAATAGTGGCAAAAAAGCCGAAATAACTGCGTGCTGACCAGCTGATCAGGACCGCCGCTTTTCCAAAGACGCAACTATTTGCAAACTTGTTAAAACATGACGCAGGCAACGTTTTTGTTTTGTTGTAGCCTATCTTAAGTCCATGTCTGTCCATTTTTGCAAACCATGTGGAGAAGGTTCTATTCTAACGAGCGCCCGCACGCTCACCATACGGGCTCCGTTTACTGCGACTGAAATAGCTCCCCGCCTCCCCCGGGCACCAGGGAGTATTCCAAGAAGGTGATTAAGTGAAAAACCTGTCTGAATTAACCCAGAGGAAGTCGAAAACCAGCTAATAGAGGAGACTGCAGGCTTTGTTAAGTTAAGAGAACAAGGAGTCGAGTCTCCTCTATTTATGAGGTTTAGGCTACCCCCACCGGGCACGCAGACCGGAGGCTGTTTGTAGCGGCCGCAGAGCGAGAGGAGGGCGGGTAGGGAGTAGAGGCAGGGAGGGCAGCAGGGAGGGCAACGGGGAAAGGCAGTGGTGGGTGTGTTTTTGAAGGGCAAGGCTGGGGTGGGTGGTTTTGTTTGAGAGAAATCACCACTCTCTCGCCTGTCTGTCACATGACGCCGTCACGGAGAGGGGGCGTGTCTGTGGGGGTCATGTTGATGTCGTTCAGCAAACGAGAGAGGGAGAGATCAGCTCGAGCTGAGCGTGGCTCGTATTGGCCCACCCGTTCCTTCTCCCGTCTCACTCTCCCCGACTCTGGCTGTCAAACACCGTCCCGAACCCTACCGATTCAAACTAGCCCCTCAGACAGACGGCTGGTCCTCTGCGTAATGATCGGCCACTTTGACAGGACCGGGGGTTTGCGCGTGTGATAACGTTAACGGAGACGCCCTCAGTCACAGTTAGCATGCC
>JAODXP020006275.1:0-56776 GCA_027497455.2 Sardinella longiceps
CTGCCTGGTAGACCAAGCAAGATTTGATCTTTGGATCTTTGGTATTATTTGCCCTCAATGGTGCCTTCCAGGTAGTGGGGTTTAGGGTAAGGGTTAAAGGGGAAGTTTGGTTTTTAACATGTTTAGCTCCTTTTCTGGAGTGTCTAGGATGAAAAAGAATCATCAACACCAAAATTTTGATGATTGCTCCTGTCCTCCTATTTGGCTCATTTAGAATCCTCCCTTTTCTGCTTCAGAATAAATGTGCATGTCCGATAATGTCCTCAAAACAACCTTTAACCTTTATTTTAAAACTTGTGCTGCTCACCAAGTGTTTAGTGTTGACCATTGATGTTCCGAAACAATTATAGTAGCAAAGTTCAGTTTCTGTCATGTTTTATATGGTATTTTGAACATTCTGGAACTATTTTTTCGGCGCAGCAATACCAACTAGCACAACAAGAAGACAAATAAAGCTGGATAGGAACTGTATTTCGCTATGATAATTGTTGTGGAACATCAATGAACTCCACTAACCACTTGGTGAGCTGCACATGTTTTAAAACAAAGGTTTAAGGTTCTTTTAGTGCCATTATCGGACATGCACAAAGCAGGCTATTCTGAAGCAGAAAAGGGAGGATTCTAAATGAGCCAAATATCAGAGACAGGAGCAGTTTCTATTTCATCCTAGACACTCCAGAAAAGGGGCTAAACATGTTAAAAAAAACCAAACTTCCCCTTTAAGGTTCTTTTATGCTGCGCTGCCTAGATTCATATTGAAAACGATCTTCATCCACTCTCGTTTTCAGAACGTTTTGCATCCACATTCCACAACGATTTTACATTCATCCACCTCAGCGATCATTTTTGAAATCAACCTCAGCAATCATTTTTGGAATCGTTTTCAGTTTCAGAATCCTCCATTTTAATGTGAACAGAAGGGCTAACTGGATAAATATTACCTGTGTTGGTGTGAACATGCCCTTATCGGAACATATTGCTGTGGGAAAATAAGGTCTATCTCTGTAATGTGAGAGCATGGGGCTGTGCAGGGCCCAATAGCTGACTTTCACCTCACGTCACTAACATATTTTTCTAAGCGTTCTTCTGAGCGCAAGAACCTCAACTGGTGGGCTACTGGAGTTGGAGCCATTGAAAGCACTGTGTTTTAGCAGCAACTTTTTTTGTACAAAAAGCCTCAGTTTTGTGCCGTTTTTGGATGTTATAAACTGTCTAACCGAGAGAAGGGAAAGGGTTAATATCGAGTACCTAAGGAAATCGCCCGTAAAGGTGAGAAGTGGAAAAAAAACTCACAGAACAATGCCGTAGTTCGTAATGCCCACAGCCTTGATTGTCGGCAAATCTTTCCGCTCTTGAGAAAGTTCTGACATTTTCATCAAGTACGGGTCACGTCCGATGTATTTTCCTACTAATTCCTTGTATTTTTCCCTACATACTGGCTCCAAACCACTACAATATGCACTTTTCTCCGTGCCGTCCATTGGTGTTGTTATGCTTGCTTCCACCTCTTGCCCATCAGTTCGAATTGTTCGCGCTCCCTTTATCACGTCACTGAAAGCCTGCTATTTCCCAATTTCCTAAGAAATGTGGGGACATAGGGCTGTGGGAACATATATTTTCCAAAAAATCTGTGAAAAACAAAAATTACTAACAAATGTGGGAACATAGGGCTTTGGGAACATAGAGCTGTGGGAACATAGAGTTGTGGGAACATAGAGCTGACCCCGTTATGACAGGAAGCCACATCAAAGAGGAAAAGGCAAGCATTCAGATAAGCAATTAGCCTTAGCTATATATCAGGTCAAAGAAGTATTGTCAAATCAGAACTGAAAGTGTAGCTCCGGAGCATAGCCCTGAGGCACAGGCCTTCTAACAGCAGTAGTGCACGGAATCAAAGAATTTGGAACAGCATAGACTAAACTTGAACAAGCACTTTACAATGAGTCAACGGAACCTCAGATCTTATTTTCTGTTTCGAACAATCAGAGTTTCCACTGACTCAGTGTAAAGTGCTTTTTCGCTTCTGCATTTGCGCTCGTCTAACGTTGTTCTAAATTCTTTTGTTCCACTCGCTAATGCAGCAGGCTCATTTCGACAGGGCTATGCTTGAAATCACTCCGGAGCAACACTTTAAGTCAGAAACAAAGACCCAATCCACAATCTGGAACACCAGAATGATTAATTAATGAGTGTTGTTAGAACATAATAAAAATGTTTCATTCATGCATTACTGTCTTCATTTTCCAGCATCAATTCAAATCACATTTATTTGACCAAACCTTGAATTAATTCACAGGCTTATGAAAATAAACAAGCAAATACAAAAGCAATAAGAGCATTAAGTAGTGGTGGCCTTGTCTCTTGCTCTTAGTCCAGCAGACCACACCTAAAGCACTGAGGATGAATAGCAAACAGACGACTGTGATGATCGCATACATTTCATGTCCATTACTGTCCTCATCCTGGTCCAGCCGTATTAATGGAGTGGTGGTAGATGGATAGATTGTTGCTTCAACGGTTGTAGTAGTGGTCTCAATCTTGGTCATAATAGTCATAGAGGCTGTTGGGAGGGCACTGGTGCCGTTGAATGTTATTGGAAATTTTGTGGTCACACTGGTTTTAGCAGTTGTTGAAGAGAGTTCTGAAGTTCTTGGTGGTGGCCTTGTAGTTGTCAGAGTAGTTGTGATTTCAGTTGTGGTTGTAGCCACATTTGTGATTGTAGACAAAAATGGTTGTATCATTGTTGTTGATGCTGGTGATGGTGGTGTTGTCTCCAGTGTAGTGGAGAATGTTTCTGTATTTGGAAGGCATATGAAATCACTCTCTTCCAGGGTGATGATCTCTTGGCCTTTCAAAGACTCAGGTGAAGCACAGAGCACTGCTGATTTTAAAATCTTTGGATTGGTTGTCATCCATTCATAGAAAGGTATCAGGTTACAGTCACAATGCCAAGGATTGCCATCCAGGTACAATTTACTCAGTTTTGGTAGAGAACTGAAAGCATCAACAGCAAGCCATTTCAACTCATTTTTAGTCAGTCTCAGGGTTGTTAGAGATTTGACATACTCAAAATTCTCAAATGTCAGCATTTTAATGCCATTTTTCTGGAGATTTAGATCTGTGACTTTGTCCAAACCATCAAAAAAACTTCCTGTCACAGATTGAAACAGATTCTCTGACAGATCCAATTTACGCAGCTTTGAAAGAACTCTGAGACCTCCAGAAGGAAGGGAGGTAAGATTGTTGCTCTTCAAACTTAATTCTGTAAGTTTAGGCATTTCTCCAAATACATTTGGCGGCAAATCCAACAGATGATTACTATGCAAAGTTAATCTTTTAAGTACTGGAAAGTTGACAAACATTTGAGGAGGCAACTGAGTCAAAAGATTGTTGTCTATAAATAACTTAACTAACTTATCTTTGTCTTCATAGAAAATGGCGTGCTCTTATCCAAGTTTTTTCAGTTTTTTGGTTTTGGGTGCTCTTTTATTACCTCACTCACGTCAGATCTTGCGCTACGTAACTTTCGTAAGGCACTTCCGCGCAACGATCTGATGTTGAAGCCCATCAGAGAGATTTCAAGCCATTATTCTCTAACCGGACCAATCAGGGCCACTGGCTGCTGTAGAGGGTGTGACGTAGCGAAGAAGCAACTGTTTTGAATCCAACCAATCCAACAAACGTAACGAGCGTCATCGGTTGGTTTCGATGTGGTTGGCTGCAGTGTACGTCAATTAAATTGATGGACAAGCCGTTTGCCCAGTTAGATTCAAGGATTTCTGGCTCCTGAAATAATTCGTCTATCGCTGAATATCAGATGAACGCGCGTAGCGCTACATCTGACGTGAGTGAGGTAAGCTCTTTTAGTCCAAGGTTCTAGATCCAAGTTTAAAGATTTGTACTGACTAAGGCACTCCCAGTTTAAAAAGTCTTTATTTAAATGACCAGTCCTTACATGGACAACTTAAAAACAAAGTTGTCCATGTAAGGACTGGTCATTTAAATAAAGACTTTTTAAACTGGGAGTGCCTTAGTCAGTACAAATCTTTTAACTTATCTTTGTGTTTAATTACTTGTGGCTGTATGTATGATATTTGGTTGTTTTGCAAAGCAATCTCTCTTAAATCTTGTAGGTTGTCAAACACACCATCAGGTAGAGATGATAATTCATTTTCATACAGCCTGATTATTTTGAGCTTCTTCAATTCTGCAAAGAGTGATGACGAAATGGAGGTAAGGTTATTCCGAGCCAGATGAAGTGTTTGAAGATTTCTAAGGTGATCAAAAGTCCCGTCCTCAATGGAAGCAATCTCATTTGTGTGCAGATTTAGTTCTGCTAGATTCTCAAGGCCGTCAAATGAGCCCTTTTGTAATTCTGGGATTTTGTTGATTTTCAGTATCAGAGTTTCAAGGCTGATCAAATCCTGAAAGACCCCCAAAGGAATTGACTGCAGTGGTGTGCTTGATATCTCAATGGTCTTAATATTGTTTAGTCCCTCAAATGCTCCTGGCTCGATAGACTCTGTGGTGGTACTAAGGAACTCAATCTTCTCAAGCTGAGGACTGGCAGCAAATCCTCCTTTGGGGATTACATTGATTTGTCTGCCCACAAAAAAGACCTCCTTGATCCCAGCTATGGTGGCAGGAACCGATGTGGCTGTTTTATCATAGATTTCTCTATAATAGCACATCTCATCATAATCATCACAAAACTCACTTAAACAGCCCAGTAGCAATGGAAGGAAAAGGTGCAGGAATGTCAACATTTTGTCCTAAAATGAGAAAGACATGATTGAGGGTCCTCATCATCATCATAAGAATAAGTTACAGCCCAGAAACAGATGTAGCCAAAGCAGGCTTTTTTTCTTCTTGTAGCTTTAACACTATAACATTTCAAGTATTTAGCCTACATTTATTATTATACATTATTGTATTTTAAGTGGTATCTTAATTACTGTTAAATAGCAGCCTGTCTCTTACATAATGTCCAAATCAGACCATACATGAGCCATTCATGCAAATGCAATCACTTTGTTTATATTCTAACAGCAAGCCACACAGTAAACAGGCCACAATGTTCAATATCAGACATTAATGAAGGAATTAAAATATAATTAAAAAATATATGCAATAGTATGAAAAACATTGCAATACATACCTCTTTTACTGTGTTTCAGGAGGCTATATGGTAATACAAGTCGAATTACCAGTAGACTCTGAGATATTCAAAAACCAAGCAGCGGGATATCCTGCAGGTTAATGCTCTGAGATTTTACTGGGACCGGATGGGTGACACCAGTTGATTTCCTCATTTTTATCTCCAATTCCTGTATTTGACCTTTCTACTGAAAAGGCACTATAGGTCATATTTGAAAATACTATAGCCTACACGTGAATAAAGCCTCAAAACATCCAATTTATTTACACTTTATTTCGCACTGTCGCTGTTGTAGTGAATCATTACTAACAGTGGTACAACGTGAGATACATTCAGATGTTCACTGTTCATAGTTCAATTGTGTTCTAACAGCTCAAAAGGTAAAGCTTTGTTGGGGTTTATTATACTACCGAATAAAACCCAGTGTTTATGAATAAGATGACAGGAATATATAATCAGACTTATAGACCCATCAGTTCGAGCCATCTCAAGGAATGTGTAACAGAAAGGGTGCCATGAAAAGTCATTCTCCTCTGGTTAAATTATTGTGAAATAAATAAATAAACAAATTAGAAAAGCGCTCAGAGAGCACAGACCTCCGCCAAGGCAATGTGGCCACAGATGGTGTTCTGGATCGCCGATTACCATCAAAATCGAATCGGTTCTTACTCATCCCAACACACGTTGTCAGAAAATTTAATCCAAATCCGTGCGGTACTTTTCAAGTTATCTTGTACACACACAGGCACACAGACACACACACACACACACACAGTGAAAACATAACCTCCTGTTGGCGGAGGTAACAAACAACCTTTTCGCAAAAGGGTTGTTGTACCAAGCTGAACGTAAAACTGTGTTCCACTCAATGACCAGACTGTTGTTCCTCTCTTGTGTTATTTACAGTCAGTCAATAATAAAGCAGGTAGTGCAGGGTTCATTAACCCTTCTGCGTCCCTCAAATCTTACTCCCACCCTTTACACCCTTTGTCAATTTGACCCCAGCTAAAGAAATCCTCAGAAATATCAATTATATATTGTTACCTTTTTTTTGTGACAGGCAATTAATTTGATGTCTAATAAACACAACCAAAAGCCAAAACCTATATACACTGTACCTGTATATCTGTGTGGGTGTGGGACCATTCTGCAACACTGATAGCACTAAATTAAGTTAACTAGGTAGCTAAATCAAACTGGAGTCAAATTGACCCCAACGGATCATCCGTGCATACATTTTTTTTTGTACAGGACAGTCAAAACATATTATTGTACAAATTTCAAGCTTAGTTACAAGTTACATGAAGTTACAAGTTACATGAAAAATTGAAAATAAGATCTGCACACCAAGCTTGGTGTGCAGATCTTATTTTCAATTTTTCATGTAACTTTTCTGGTCTTGCACCCAGAAACTTTTTTAGACGGTTGTGCGTGTTTTTCTTTTCTTTTCACAAATTTCAAGCTTAGTCTACTGTCCCCATCAAATGAGAAAAGGTAATGAAATATGAGGCCAGAAGAAAAAAGTAACCCCAAGAATCGCAGGAGGGTTAGGGTCATTGTAGACCAAAATATCTGGTGCATAAGTCAACACTAATCAGAGTTTCATTTCTAATTGACAAGATTTGTTGATTTATCTTACCATTTGTCATATGGGGCAGAAATAGTGCATAGGTTAATGAGGCCTATGGTTAGAACGCTGCATCAGGAGTTGTCATAACAGCCATGAAAATGATTAAAGATCTTACCCATCCCAGTAGGCTAACTGCCTCTTCAGCTTACTAGAATCAGGCAGGAGATTCCATCCAAAACTGAACACCTTACAGGAAGAGTTTTTCACCTGACCATTAGACTCCTTAAAATGGATATGCCTGCTGTTCTGCAAATCTTAACATGAAAATGCATGTTCTCTCCAAGAACTGTACTTGCTGGGAGAACCAGAGAACATCATCAAAGACCCAACACTCATTGAATACACATGCACCCTATTCAACCTCTTACCCTGCTTACCAAGACATCTTTCCCACTGCCATCTCTCTCCTGAACTGTGACCTGTTCTGGAAGCCATGGGAGGTTTGAATCAGACTCATTCCTGCATGCATCATGTTCCCCACAGTTTGACACTACCCGAAGAGTTCAGATGCAAAACCCCCTAACTCCACTTGACCACTTTTTGAGAAAAAGGCCATTTTTTATCAGGCGTTTACAGTGTTTTGATTGTAAACAGATATTTTGGACACGGCGGGGAGCAGGTTTTATATTATTTTTTTCACAAAAACATTTAATTTACATATTCTAGATTTATACAGGATTCATACAATATCATTAACTCAGTTTTCACAAAAAATGGTGTTTAGGGGGTTTTGCATCTGAACTCTTCATTTGCACTTTACAGCCCACACCCACCAATTACTAATTCTAATGTATATTATTGTATATTATGTTGATATGTGATATGTGCCTATAATGTAAATAGCATTGTATAAGCTAATTGCCTTCATTGTCGGCCTACAGTCTTATAATTGTATAGGTCTACAGTATGCCTCCATCTAGTGGACAAAAAAGTTTAAAAAAAAAACAAAAAAAACAGCCCACACCCACCAATTAGTAATCTCTAATGTATTAATATGATTGTATATTATGTTGATATGTGCCTATAATGTACATTAAATAAATAGCATTGTATAGGCTATTGCCTTCATTGTAGGCCTACAGTCTTATAATTGTATAGGCCTGCAGTATGCTTCCATCTAGTGGACAAAAAAAGTAATAAAAAAAAAAAATTGTGAGAAAAGAAATGCGAGAACATCAGTCTTACAGCTGACATTTTTTTCTTTCCCCCAGAAAATTTGGCTGCTTAGGCTACAATATACAACTGCTAGAGCTTATTTCATGTTCCACAAAATGGTATAGGCTATAGTATTGACCAGGCTATACCTACTATAAAATATTATGGACTATTGCTGGATTGTTTTACGTCAACTCTATCACCACAGAAAAACGATAGCTCTCCTGTAATGACAGCTTTCTCCATCTGAAACAAGAAAGCTCGACTGAGTTCACCGCTGCTCTTCCGGAGTTAAGTTCCTGGTTGGTCGGCTGACGCGAGGACTGAGGTGGTGGTGGAGCATGAGGAAGCTACAGTAAACAATATTTCGTGGGACTAATAGCCCACCAAGGGTAAGGTTTTGTTGTATTCCGGCCGGCCAAAATTCTCATTTTCTAGTAGCCATTGTCCACCACAGCTCTTCTATTCATGGGACTGGTCAATTTCACTCTCAGGCTCTGGGCAAACTCATGTGTAGCCAAGTTACGATAGTAACAGCTGTAAACGTCTGCGTAAAACTCATCAATCGAGAGCTCGGTAGCCTACAGTGGGTGGCACACTGGTTGTTTCGACATAACGTTAGCCACTTGTCCTGTGAAGAAAAACATTAAAACAGGCTACCGTAATATGTTATGATAAGGGCACTGAAGTTAACGTCAGCGTTATATTGTTTACTGAGGGCATAGGAAATTCTTGCAAATCTCATGAATCTCATAATCAATTTGACCCTAGAGAGATTTATTTTTCAAACCCCAAAATGTTGCTGCAGAGAGGTTGATTAATATGAAGGACAAAGAATAGATTGGTCTAAAAGGCAGTCTTGTTTCCTGTCTAGGCTAACGTTACTTGTCACTTTCTGGGGCCAGGCAATGCTCTTGCTTTGTTATTGAATAGGCTAATGTAGCCAGGCCCTTTTTGTTTGTCTGTTTTGTTTTTTCCCGGTAAAACACATTGAAGTGCTTTAAAGTGTAGGCCTATGCACTGTGTAGCCTAAATAAACTTTGCCCTAATTAGGCTACCTATGAAAGGTCAGATCTCAAGTGTGCTGAATATAGGCCTATGTTGGAAGCAGGGGTGAAAGTAGTTTACATTTCTTACCAGTTACAACTTTATTGACTCTTTCAAAAAAAAAAGAAAAAAAGTGGACCTATGTGTTATATAGGCCCTATGGTATGTATGTATGAAGCATGGTTAGCAGCAGACTCCACTCCCCAGACATCCCAACCTTCCAAAACCCATTTCAAAGAGGGAGGCTCCCTGCACCATTCGCATTAGATGAGCAGAATAGTGCTGATCTCAAATGCCAAATTGTTGGAAGATGTGTTTTTACTGAATCAGTGCATGTGACTTATTTTTAATATGGGTTTTTGGTCTGCAGAAACCCTCTTCTCTTACCACTACTACGTACCACCTGTCAATCTTATACCTATACGTAGTATATGTGCGTATAGGCTTACTTTCACCCCTGGTTGGAAGGCTATTTGATAGCCTAGGTACTTGTTCAGTTCACTATAACCATACTAGTCTCTTCTAGGCTAGTCAGTGCCAATGGAGGGTCCATCACCTGATTCCATCAGCATTTCAGCTGATGGAGGAAGTCAAGTGACCGCACCAGTGCTGAGAAATGTCCATGTACATGGGGATGTTAACTTTTCCACCAACTATTCAGGTAAGTTAGTAGGCAATGATAACAGAGTTAACAGATCTGTGGCTCTGTTAGGCCTCCTTAAATTAGTTGGGTAACTGCTCCAACAGTAATAGACTTGTTTCATACCTCAACATTCCGAGGTTCTAAAAGCATTCCATGATAGTAAACTGAACATTCTATCATTGAAATGCATTGGATTTATGCCTCTTTCAAATTCAAATTCAAATTCAAATTTTATTGGTCACATACCATTATACAGTGTACAATTGCAGTGAAATGCTTTGTCTACTGACTCCAATGACTATGCTAGTGTTGAAATATATTATGTATAAAAATAAATTAGGAATAAATAGATAGAAGAAGAGATGTTATAAAGTGGTTCTCATTCAATATCCGGATAGAATGAGGATAGAAGCTTTTCCTCATTCTCTCAGTTCTGGCTTTCAGGCACTGGTAGCGTTTCTGACTTGAAAAAAAATGAGTAATAACATTTAAAATAAGTCTAAATTCACTTTCTTTCAAATGATACACATTTGAAGCACGCAAATTTGGAGGTCCCGAGTAGATAAAAGTGGTTTTACGTTTATGTGCATGAAGCTTCAATCTATTCGGGACCTCCCAATTTGTGTGCTTCAAATGTGTATTATTTGAAGGAAAGTGAATTTAAACATGTTTGAAATGTTATTACCCATTTTTTTCAAGTCAGAAAGAGGCATAAATCCAATGCATTTCAATGATAGAATGTTCAGTTTACTACCATGGAATGTCGGAATGTTCAGGTGTGAAACAAGTCTATAGGCACTGTACTTCGTAATCTTCGTAATCATCAAGAACCATTTCAATGTGAATATGATTTGAGGTGGTTTGTTTAAAAATATATTTTATGGCATAAACATTTACATTTTCATAGCATTTAAATTTCATTCTAACCATGCAATATAGGCCTAACTAAGAATATAGTCATACTCACACAAAATGGTTACATTAAGATTACAACCCTTTTACTGTATCCAGGTATTCCCCAATCAGCACCTCCAACGCAGAACTGTGGTAAGTGACAATAATAACCAATCTTAAAGGAATAGTTCACCTCTTTATGAAAAATTGGTTATTCACCCCCTTACCTGTAGTTACATATGTGAGTAAAAGCATATTGGTCTCAGTGCTTGTGTTTACCTAGTATGGCAATCCCAATTTCCCCCATTTTTTAGCTTTAGCTTAGCATAGACGCTGGAATGTAATGTTGCCAGATAGTAACTCTTTGGCAACTTTACTTTCCAACGCCTATGCTAAGCTAAAGGCAAATTTGGAGTTGCCAGACTAGGACAATGCATGCACTGAGACCAAAATGCTCTTACCCACATATGTAAATCCAGGTAATAACCAATTTTCATATAGAGGTGAACTATTCCTTATCTACTTATCTAAAATTGAATTGATGTGATGGCAAAAAATTTATTGTGGTTCTTTTTTTTTTGTAGATCTCCAATTAAAAATCACTGAATATAAAACCGATATCCTCACCACTTATGAGACTGTACAAGAGTACAACTCCCTCCCTGGTGAGGATGTGCTTCTGGCAGACCGCTATACCGAGCTCCTGATTGTCCAGAGACACAGAGTCCAGAAGGAGAGAGAGAAGGAGCTCCGCTCTAAGGGTGAGATGCTCCAGGATGTCTTCAAATCTAGGGCTACTGAGACGGACAGCCGCATCACTCTGGACCAGCTGTTCAAGCCCAATGAGCGCAGGACGGTGCCTAGAGCAGTCATTCTGCAGGGCCACTCAGGTCACGGCAAGTCATTCACTGTCCAAAAGATCATGTATGATTGGGCATCAGAACTACTGTTCAAAGATTTTATTCTTATCTTTCGCATCAATTGCAAAGAACTCAATCTTATGTCAGGAGAGGTGAGTTTGGTGGATCTACTAAGGTGTGATCAGGAATTTACACCAGTAATTGTGAAGATTCTGCGTGAATCACCTGGAAAAGTGCTCTTTCTCATAGATGGTTTTGATGAGCTCAGGTACTCATTAAATGAATGTTCCTCAGTACCTCCTAGTGATCCGTCTGCACATGCTCCAGTTGAGGCCACATTATGTGCGCTACTGAAGGGAAGCATTTTGAAGAAGAGCTTTGTTCTGGTCACTACTAGATCCACCGTTTCTGACAAACTAGGTGAGCTGCTGAAAAAACCACAACGTTTCACAGAGATTCTGGGCTTCACAGAGGATGGAGTGAAGCAGTACTTCCAGAGTTTCTTTGAAGATAGAATGCTCTCTGACAAGGTCTATGAGTGTGTGAGGGCAAATGAAAAGCTCTTCACGTCCTGTTTTGTCCCAGTCATCTGCTGGATTGTGTGCACTGTTTTCAAAGAGCATTTCCAAGAATCAATGGAGACTCAGGGACATTTGGAGACATCAAGCTCCATATTTGTGCATTTCATTAACACATTGTTGAGGGATCACTGTGAAGGTCCAAGAATGCTTGAAGATGAGGTCACCCTTCTCAGGAGCCTTGGCCAGCTGGCTGAAGGAGGAATGGAGGAACATCAGGTTCTTTTTGATGAAAGCACTGTGTCTAAGATGCTTCCTGATTTCAACATACGTAATCCTTTCCTGTGCAAATTCCTGATGAAGAAGAATGTTGACAGAGAAACCTTCTACAGTTTTATGCACCTGAGCTTTCAAGAGTTCTTCACAGCTCTCCACTACTTCCTGATTGATCAGAAACAAGCTTGTGAGAAATTACAGAAATTACTTGATTCCACAGTTGAGAAAGACTTGTTTCAGCAAATGAAAGAAAGGTGGAGAGATCAAGTTGTTCAGTTTCTTTTCGGGCTATCAAATTGTAAGTTGCCATTTGTGAAAAGCAGCTGTTTAAGAGATATTCAAACTTTGATAAAAGAGTGGCTTCTGAATGTAATTAAAATGAAGAAATCCCACCCTCCAATTGTGCTATTTGTAATGCACTGCCTCTACGAAATCCACGACACAGAGTTTGTCATGAATGTCTTTGAAAGCTTAGAAGGGCTTCATTTCGGTAGTCATGAACTGCAGAGGACTGATTACTGGGTACTTCAATACTGCCTACTGTGCTGTCAGAGCTTCAAAATCCTGACCTTGGGAAAATTAACAGCAGAAAATCTAAGAATAGTAGGGCCTGCACTTTACAAATGTGAAGAACTGGGGTGAGTACCATGATATATAGCCTAGAAGTTATTTCTTGACAATAAATGGTACCGTAATATGACAACTGATCTATTATGATTGTGTTTTTATTTTTATAAAGCTTGCATATCGACTTGTCAGATTCTGATGTTGGTGATCTGACCTCAGCCCTGGGGGAAGGAAAAATTATCCATGATCTGAGGTAAATGTGAAATTATATGCAAGGACAATCAGTTGAATGCATTTGAAAATATATTGTTAGTCATTTCATTTGTGTCATTTTGTCATGTAAGGGGTATCTCTTCAAACAAGTTCATGTATCTGAGACCTAATTGTGTATAATTCACTAATACCTTTTTGTAGTTCTGTCTGTGACATTGAATTCAGCAAACTATTTGCCCTGTTCATTGAATTAGCATCGGTTTATGTGTACAGTTCCTAGCTTTAGATGCTTTTCAGTCCATGCTACCCTCACCAGTATGGGTTGAGTTTTCCTTTGCATTGCATTGTGCTTGGACAATCTTTTTCTTTTCCAGAACAGAGAGCAGCCTTTCAGTTGAGAGTGTGGAGCTCATTCTCAGGGCTCTACAGAAACAGAAAAGTGTACAAAGTCTCTCACTCCATGGTGTGAAGGCGGTTACACTTGACATTGCAGACATGTCGATACATCTCATCCAGGCTACTAAGAAATCAAAGCGAAGTTTTAACTCTCTGTGGTGAGAAACTCTTCAATCTCAAACACTTTAGTGAGCATGTGTAATCGTTAATTACGGCATCAAGAGTTGACTAACAATAACAATTAATGTAATAAACAAACAATGTTATTTTAATTTGCGCTGAGTAAATAATGAATGCACATGATTTTTTTCTTGGCAAAATAGAAAATGAGTGTTTAAGTACTAGTTTGTTACTTTATACTAAAGACTTGTTTTCTGATCTTTCTTATGAAATACAATTGAAATCTTGAAGAATGCCTCTGGCCCGAGATTTTTAGTTGCTGTAGTAGCACCCTCCCACCTGTAGGTGTAGTTCTGTAATCTAACCTTTGTGAAAATAACAGAGTGGTCAGTCATGTTTTCTGATCTTAAATCCATCAGCTTGAAGGCTATTGCTTCAAACTCTTTGGCAGACGTTTATGAATGGATAATGGATGGATGGGGGGGAGGGGGGTGGATCTTGTGATCTTGACCTTGGACCCTGATTGTTGTGCGTGCTGCCATTTTTTTTCTCTTTCAGGATTGGAGAGGATTATAAAACACCCAGACAAAAAGACAGCCTGTGTCTGTTAATTTCTTTGCACAAGCAGGGCAAAAGTTTCAGGTGAAATGATCCCTCACACTTATAACCCTATTATGCCTACACAGGACATCAGTGTGAGCTATCAGTAGAAACAGCATGTAAAATAATAATTTATGAATAACTCATACCTCATCCACACCACAACCAATGTGTTCCTGCATTCTGTGGTTCTATTTGGTATTTTACGCTTTCCATAGATCTATATGGAGTTGCTCGCAGCAGGCAGTTTGCGCAAACCATTTCTGGTGTGAATACACTGGTGCATGCTTGCATGGTTCATGAAAACACAGGAGCCAAAGATTGTTTTGTTTCACTCAAGTCACTGAGTATGTAACATAAGCAATCTGTCTGCTTTTCAGCTTATCTCTGGCCTGGCGTCCAACCACAGAAAACTCTGACATCACATTTTCCTTGTACCTTAACCTTAACCATGGCAGAATAGACTTCAGAGAATGTCTTCAAAAATGTCATGATCTTCATGAAAGGTAAATCGCACCTGTTCATCTTAGTGACATTGTTGTCCGTATAATGTACCTGTATTGATGCTTGAATCTTCATGAAATGTATCCAACTGCGTTTATTGTGTTTGTAGTCATACCGTTGATGAGCGTGTTGATGCCCTTTTCTCCTCTTTGCACTCTGACACTGATCTGAAGCTGCTTAAGGACAGAGTGAGATGTTTGAGTCTGGGTCAAATTATAGGGAGACTCTCTGTCCAAACGTTTCCTAATATAAAGGAAATAAGGTAACATGTCTTAAATTTCGTTTTTTTTTTTTGTTGTTGTTGTTTTTTTGTTTTTAATATGTTTTGATTCGTAAGCTATTATTTGTTTGTTTTCCTGTTTTATCAGCATGCAGTCAGGTGATTAGTGCTTGTGCTTATGCCTGCATATACAGTGGGGAGAACAAGTATTTGATACACTGCTTTTTCCCACTTGCAAAGTATGTAGAAGTCTGTAATTTCTATCATGGATACTCTACAACCATGAGTGATGGGATGTAAAACAAAAATCCAGAAAATCACATTGTATGATTTTTAAATGATTATTTTCCATTTTATTGCAAGAAATAAGTATTTGATACATCAGAAAAACAGAGGTTTTCTATTGGATTGTAACAAACTCCCTAGAGTCTAAACAAAATTTATAACTGGTTCATGAACGCGCATACAAGAAAACTTCAATTCAATCATTTATTATGTGAATGTGCAAAGTGAAGAGAGAGTGAGAGAGAAAGAGAGAGAATAGCCTTTACGGCAGAGTCTGTTATCTCAGTCCAAGCTGCGTAAGCAGCAAAAAATCCAAAAACACGCACGGCCTGTGCGATCTCCAAAAGTCCACAAAAAACCCGACAGTTCCTATAATCCCAGCAAAATCGTAATGAACAGTTCTTAGTCCATCAAAACAGTTGCAAAAGAGTCTTCTCCAAAAAAACAATCCCGCCAGTGTAGCCGGTGGCGGTCCGCACCGCACACGGGTCTCGAACCCGCCACCCCGCAGGCTACAAACTCCCGGCGTGGGAGTGGAACGCTCTAACCAACTGAGCTAAAAGCCCTAACTCAGCGTGTTAGAAGCGCCCATGGAATTGGGTGATGAGGATTTAGACATATTACCGGCAAGCTAGCCGAGCTAGCTGGCCTCCGTAACACTCACCCTCCAAATCCTCACTCCCATCGGGGTCACGGCACCAATGTAGCCGGTGGCGGTCCGCACCGCACACGGGTCTCGAACCCGCCACCCCGCAAGCTACAAACTCCCGGCGTGGGAGTGGAACGCTCTAACCAACTGAGCTAAAAGCCCGACCTTCTAACTCAGCGTGTTAGAAGCGCCCATGGAATTGGGTGATGAGGATTTACACGTACTACCGCCAAGCTAGCCGAGCTAGCTGGCCTCCGTTACACCAGCCAAAAACAGGAAAAAAGGAGCGACCTCACCTTTGCTTCTTGAGTCCGCGAAAGCCTGACAGTAACCCACAAAAAAGGATAAATCCAGAAAAAGGGCGTAATTGAACAAAAGAAAAGTAATCCACAGTTAGCGATCTCTGTGTTGCAAATGTACAGACTTTTAAGGATATCTGGTAGCTTTCAGAAAGTGCGTAAAACGCCGGCAATCTACCACCATTCATTCCTCTTTCCGCGTCTCTCATTCAAACAGGGAGCATGTGATTTAAAGGGACAGAAGCTATAGGATAGGAAGTTAGAAGGTGTGTGCGTGTGACAGTGACAGGGTGAGTGACAGTGAAGAATCCTATAGTCTGCTTAGGCTCACGCTTTCCCTACATCTCTTTAGTAAACGCCCATATCTCTTAAAGTGCAAGCAGAAGAAGTAATGCGCCTGGCCAGGCTTTCTATGTACCAATTCCCATAGACATTAAATAGGCAATATAAGTAAATACACTAGAAGATAGATAACTTTCTATTCCTTCAGAAAAATAATTAGGAATTTATGTGGCTGAGGCTACAGGATTCAGGTCTGGAGACTGGTCTGGAGATGTTTTCTACGGAGCCACTCCTTAGTTGTCCTGGCTGTATGTTTTGGGTCGTTGTCATGCTGGAAGACCCAGCCACGACCCATCTTCAATGCTCTTACTGAGGGAAGGAGGTGGTTGGCCAAGATCTCGCGATACATGGCCCCATCCATCCTTCCCTCAATACGGTGCAGTCGTCCTGTCCCCTTTGCAGAAAAGAATCCCCAAAGAATGAGGTTTCCACCGCCATGCTTCACAGTTGGGATGGTGTTCTTGGGGTTGTACTCATCATTCTTCTTCCTCCAAACACAACGAGTGGAGTTTAACCCAAACAGTTCTATTTTTGTTTCATCAGACCACATGACCTTCTCCCAGTCCTCCTCTGAATCATCTAAATGGTCATTTGCAAACTTCAGGCGGGCCTTGACACGCGTTGGCTTGAGCAAGGGCACCTTACGTGCACTGCAGGATTTTAATCCTTGACGGTGTAGTGTGCTACTTATGGTTTTCTTTGAGACTCTTGTCCCAGCTCTATTCAGGTCATTGACCAGGTCCTGCTGTGTAGTTCTGGGCTCATTCCTCACCTTCCTCATGATCACTGATGCCCCACGAGGTGAGATCTTGCATGGCGCCCCAGACCGAGGGAGATTGACAGTTGTCTTAAATTTCTTCCATTTTCTAATAATTGCACCAACAGTTGTTGCCTTCTCACCAAGCTGCTTGGCTATTGTCCTATAGCCCATCCCAGCCTTGTGCAGGTCTATAATTTTGTCCCTGATGTCCTTACTCAGCTCTCTGGTCTTGGGTATTGTGGAGAGGTTGGAGTCTGATTGATTGTGTGGACAGGTGTCTTTTATACAGGTTCAAACTAGTTCAAACAGGTGCAGTTAATACAGGTAACGAGTGGAGAACAGGAGGGCTTCTTAAAGAAGAACTACCATGTTTGTGAGAGCCAAATATCTTACTGGTTGATAGATGATCAAATACTTATGTCCTGCAATAACATGCAAAATAATTATTTAAAAATCATCTACTGTGATTTTCTGGATTTTTGATCACTTACAGTTGTAGAGTACCTGTGATAGAAGTTACAACCTTCTACATGCTTTGCAAGTGGGAAAACCTAAGAAATCAGCAGTGTATCAAATACTTGTTCTCCCCACTGTAAATTGTGTCTGTGTGTGCCTTGCTCTGTTTGACAGGGTGATTGAGGGTAAGCTGGGGGCTGAGTGCACAACCCTCTCTTTTGTAAAGGTTAACAGTGGCAGGTGATTATCTCTTTTCACTGTAAACATACCCTGTGTAGCTCTAACAAATATCACAAATCTATTTGAACACACAGAACAGTGAACCTGGGGTCTTTTCTTTTTATTTCTATTCAGGGTGGACACCATAATAACTTTTGGTCCAATAGGATATGTGTCACATGTCTCAATTCGGCTGTCTAGCACTTCAGACATGACTACCTGTGACTTCATTGGCTTCATCCTAACATTTGATGCATATGTGACTACATGTTCAGGAATGACGTAAGCATTCACAAAAAGATGTCTCTCTTTCTCTCACTTAGCACTTTCACACTGACAGAGAACCTTGCCGGTGCTGGTTCCCGCACCTCATCTTGAATTGGCCGACGTGTTCACACCAAATATCATAGCGTTCAGGAACTGAAAATTTGGTTCCCGTTTGGCAAAGAGTAAAACTTTTTTTTTCTAGGAGAACCGTGACATGACTGAACATCACAAAGTTAATCCAGGGTCAAAGCAGAAATGAAAGCAGTATACCGGAGTAAGTTTAAGCATAGTTCTGCCGCACGAGCCTTCTAACAGCAATATATTTCGCATGAAATGAAAGATTTTCGAACAGCACAGACCTAACGCGAAACACTTTACATTGAGTCAATGTAACCTCAGATCTTACTTTCGGTTTCCAACAGTCAGGTTCCATTGATTCAGTATAAAGTGCCTGTTCGCTTCTGCGTTCGCGTTCGGTCTGTGCTGTACCAAATTATTTTGTTCCACTCGCTAACTAGCGCGTTTAGCAAGCTCTTTCAACAGGGCTATGCTTGAATTCACTCCGGTACTCTCCTTTAAACAAATTAAGGATGTTCACTGATTTGCAGCAGAAGTTAGGCAGCAGCATTAGAAAAACTAAATATGCTAAACTGGCTGCTTTTGTAGAGAAGCAACGTCTTGTGTGGGTAATGTGTCATGGGCCCGCATAATTGGCATGGACTCGGGCCGTTCACTTTGGCTCCTTCTGTAACTGGTGTGGGAACCGGCTCTGGCTCCGGGGTTGCTGGTCTGAAAACAGCTGGTCTCTTTGACCCTTCCTCTCTCTTTGTGTTGTTGTTTTGTGTACGCCTCATGCCAGATGTGTCGTCTGTATTTCAGTCAAGCAGATAATGATGATGTGGAAGCTCCACTCTCCTCCCTCTGCTCTGTGCCTGGTCTGAATAGTGTGGAGGTGAAAGTGACCTCCTTAACTTTCGGATTGGCTGCAGGGGCCCTCTGCCTTATCCAAACCCATCCTAGAGTGCAGACCATTAAGTAAGAGGAGTCTTGTCTCTGTATTTGTATCTGTTATGTTCAAGCCTTCTTGTTGTGAAACAACTTTTCAGGTTCTTAAGAATTTTTAACCATATCCCTGTTGGTCAAAATGGGTCATACAGTAATGGTTCTTATTTAAATCGGTTGGTAGCACAGTCATCAAGTGAGCAAATTATTTACAGTAATACTTAGGCTAGAAACAAATAACTTGTCTTGGATACAATTCTAATGCAAATGCTGCATTATTTTATTTTGTCACTGTTTTTACCTCTTGTTTACATACTGTGAGAAAGTGTGTTAAGCACACTACACACACCATGTCAGACACAATAGTACTCAAGATGTCTGATCAGAACTGTGACTTCCAGGTGTGTTCTGCCAAATTTTCATTTCTACTGTTCATCGCTGTGTTTTACCAAGGATAACACCCAAAGGTAAAACTTCAATTCTCAATTCAGCTCTATTTTAGCAGCTTTCTGTTACCATGCTGTGCTGTCCATTTAACATGAAAAAGTAAACGCAAAGAGATGTTCATAGATGAAAACGCTCAAAAAAGTCAAGAAACAAAAGCCATGGCAAACACACAGAACTTCAGTTGGTCATTTATTTTACCAGCATTTCATCCATAGTCTTCAGCTGGACTGGGGTATAACCAGCTGAAGCTAACCAATCAGCAGCAGCTAAAGCTAACCAATAATTCCCAAGTAAGTTTAGTTTCCGTTTCACTTTACTTGCTCCATAGGTTAGCTTAAGCTGCTGGTTTGCTATGAGGGATGTTCAATCCCAGTGACAGAATTCTCTGTAGACATATTGTTGACATACCATCTGCCCTTCAATGCAGCCAATGTCAGACGCTAGCTTCAATGCAGCTAATGCAGCCAATGTCAGATGCTAGCTTTTTGATATCCCTGTCCAAAAAGCTGCAGGGAAAGACAAATGATGATTGCGCTTAAGAGAATAGCTCAAGAGAACAGGTGAAGCTTCCATTCACACCATCATCATCATCATTTTATCACAGATTAACAGCCTCACAACCATACTCATCATTGAAAGACAGAAAATGCTAGATGTAGTGAAGAGATTGATTGATTGATTGATTGATTGATTGCTTGATTGATTGATTGATAAATATTTATGTTTATGTCAGGGCTCTCAAGTTATGAAGTTTGGTGGGGGTGAGATTTTCGGCCCATCGGCCCATCTAGAGCTTAGATCGGGCCCAAAAAATTGAGCCCGACCCTACCGAAGACCGATCATTTTCTGCCCAAGCCTGGCCCGGCCCGAGAGATAACGTGTGATAATGAGCCCGAGACCGATTTAAACCCGACATGTTAAATAGCCCTAATAATGGCCTACTTTTGTAACTGCATGTTCAACAACAATTCCGGATTGATTTACAGACATTTGTTCAGCATATTCTTGAAGCATATTGCCTGTTTAGTTAGGAGGGAATTCGTCCAAAGTCAGGAAGATTGTGCACTTCTGGACAAGTTTTTGATTTTTGGCAGGGTGTTAGATATAGGTCTAAGGTTTTCAAAAATCAATGGATACAAGTTGGGGTGACCCCCTAGTGGCTGGTATACATACAATCAAAAATGGCCCCCAACAGAAAAAGAAAAGACTAAATCTAGGTTTCCTTTAGTCTTAGATTGTTGTATAATGTAATTTTTCTTCTTTGTTTTACACAAGGAATCCAATTCGGATATGTTCTTCTCATTTTAGGTAAAATTTTATATTAATTATATAAATTAATTATATGTTCAGCTAAAATAAATTGTCAATATCTGTGAAAAAGTCACACAAAATTAGAGGTCTCGGATCATTATGACACCTTCCAAATGCATGCCAAGTTTTGTAATATTCGCTCATGGGGGGACCATACAGTAAATTGATTTATGACATTTTATACAAACTGGCCAGCAGGTGGCCAGACATTTTTCTGCAATATCTAAAGAACCATAGGGACTAGGGGGACCACATTTTTATATGCTTGTCTTCAGGGGCCATGTAAACCTATCCCATGATCACCCATTCCATGTATAGCGCCACCTGGTTAAAAATGAAAAAGCTAAAGTGAGGTATTGTAATCAGTGTTAACAGCTATCTCTGGCTGACATGGTCAAAACTGCACAAAATAAGTCAAAATGCATGCCAAGTTTCGTGTTGGCAGGAACTGGTCACTGGATTGTGACTCAGCCCCACCCAATGTGGCTACAAAAAGTTTGAAAGGAAAAATACCACTGGAGTCTGCGAGAGTGGGGGTGGAAGATGACTCATCTTCCGGACCATGGGGCTTAACGGACTTTGCAACGGAAACAACAGCAGTAGCTCTGGTAGGACACAAGCTACAAAGCTGCATCTGTGGCTGGAAAAAAATAACATCAGAGAAGGGTCTCAAGATCCATCGAGTTAGGAAAAAAGGGTCGAATCTTGTGGCCAAAATCTTGTCATAAAAATTAGTGTGGAACCATAGACATAGTCCATCTCCTGGAGGGGCAGAGAGGTGGTGTAGAGAAGAAGCTGGGCAAGATTGGAGAAGCCACCTACGGCTATGGGGCAGAGTGATTTGGGGTGAAAAGCAAGCACCGTAAGGTACTTAAGGAACCAGCTCATTCCAAGTCCAGAAGGCTAAGAGAGATCGAAAGGCTGGTGAAGGAAAGAAGGTGCCTCAGAAAACAGTGGAAGAAGGCAGCAGAAGTGGAGAGGAAAGGACTTGAGGGCACTGTAAGGTGACATTAAGCAGCGTCCCCCAACGCTGAGAAGAGCTGAATGCTTGAGAAAGCAACACAAGAAGAAGGAAAGAACGAGGAGTGCCTTCTACAGAGATCCCTACAAGTTCGTGAAAGCCCTCTTCGTCAAAGAGAAATCTGGCACCCTCAAAGCTACCTTCAAAGACCTAGCATTCCGGGTGACATGCCACCAATCCAACCAGCTGAACATCAGATGGAAACAAGGCCCCCTACATGGAGCAAAGATAACATCAGAGCACAGTAAAGCGGGCAAGAGCATCATCGGCCCCTAAGCCCAATGGCGTTCCATATAGACGCTATAAGAATACGTCGGGAGTATTGAGGTACCTCTGGAAGCTGATGAGAGTGGCATGGGAAAAAACAGTTGTACAAAAGGCGTGGTGAAGGGCGGGAGGGATCCTGATTCCCAAAGAGAACAATTCCTCAACCATCAACCAATGCCGCCAGATCAGTCTCCTGAATGTGGAAGGAAAGATATTCTTCAGTGGTGTGGCTCAGAGGCTCTCAGCTTTCCTACAGGAGAACAACTTTGTTGACAGCTCAGTGCACAAAGCAGGGATAAGTGGATTCTCCGACTGTCTGGAACACACAAATGTCATCTGGCACTAGATACAGACAGCGAATAGGGGAAGAAAGACCTGCATGTGGCCGTCCTAGATCTCGCCAATGCCTTCGGATCTGTGCCGCATCATGAGATGTTGTGGGCAGTGTTCAACTTCTTCCAGGTCCCAAGAGGGCATCACAAGGCTGGTCAAAGCCTACTTCCGGGACTTTCAGTTTTGGGTCACAGAACAGCCTAGCATGGTTGCAAAGCTTGCCTGCTTTTAGGTAGCCTGACCTTCCCTCCGAGTGACGTAACACCTTCGGCGTTGCTTGCCGATGGTCTGGCCAGCTACAATCTACACAGGGTTTGAGCTCCTGGAAGATCGGGAACTCTATCTACTTTGTTGAGAACCAATCAACTTTGGGCAGCTCCAATGGCCCTTGTTAGAGGCGTGTTCAAGGCAGTGACATTACTCAGTCCTATTACTCAAGCAGTTCCCTTCACGTCACATACGTCAGAGGAAAGAGTGGTGTGATTGGTTTAAGCTTCAGCACAGCTTTTTCTAACATTGACCAGTAGAAAACAGGCATTTGAGGGAGGCCTCCAATTATGTGTAGTTTTGACCATGGCAGCCAAGATTACCCGTTAACACAGATTACAATACCTTACTTTGGGTCTTCATTTTTAATTTGGTGGCGCTATACATGGAATGGGTGATCATGGGATAGGTTTACACTGGCTCCTGAAGACAAGCATATAAAAAATGTGGTCCTCCTAGGCCCTCTTAAGATATTTGCAGAAAAATGTCCGGCCACCTGCTGGCCAGCTGGTGTAAAATGTTGTAAATCAATTTACTGTATGGCCCCCCCATGGACAGAATATCACAAAACTTTGCATGCATTTGAAAGGTGTCATAATGACCCAACACCTCCAATTCTGTGTGTCTTTTTCACAGATATTGACAGTTTATTTTAGCTAAAGATGACTATGATAACACATTTAACTCATTGACTGCCAGCCGTTTTCAGAATAGAGAGTTCCATACTGCCAGAGGTTTTGGAGAATTTTGACTGTTTTTTAAAAAGCCACAGAATATTATGTGTTACGACTACATAAAGAATGAGAAAGAGCAGACACCCTTCTTTCACCAGAAAAAAGAATTTCGTTTCTACCCCTTTCCATTGCTTAGAAATCAGCAGGCGAACATAAGCTACTTTCTCCAAAATCTCCCGTTTTTGACCATAAAAGGGAGAAAATTAGCGTTTTGTTTGACAACGTTAGTGTCTTGGATGCGCGTATTTTTCGGTCTATTAGCACGTCAAACATCGGGAAAATGTCTTCCTTTGATAAGACCACAAAAACAACAGTAACAGGGGGCTTTCAGTAATAAAATAGACATTGTCGTAACAAGGTAAATATATGCTATTACAGGCTGTGACAGCGATAACTCAATGATCAACATCCGGCTCGCAAATTCTTACCTGACCCAGAACTGTGAGCTAGCTGGGCACTGAAACAGGTCACAACTGCTATTTCCGTTTGCCCAAGGTTGATCTCCTTCATCTCCCACGATCGAAACACTACTCGAACTACTATGGCAGTGACACATACTCTGATCGAGTGTGTGTACTGCCTAAACTTCTCCGATTTACGTCTGCACTTTGCTATCGGCATATTTAGCCATGTCATTAGCTTTCTCTACTTCTCCCTTGGCCATACCTATGAATCTATGCTCATCTCACATCCAAAGTGACACACTGCCACCCTCAGGATCAATTTGGAACAACAATTTTCGACGGAGAATTCTGATATTTACAGACAAGGTTCTCTAGGTCTTTCTGCAGCCCGCCCCTTTAAAAACGCAGTTGACGTCTAAAGACGTCATTGGCAGTGAACGGTAGTATTTCAGTTGACGTCTAAAGACGTCATTGACAGTCAATGAGTTAATATAAATTTTACCTAAAATGAGAAGAACATATCAGAGGTGGATTCCTTGTGTCAAACAAAGTAGAAAATGACATTATACAACAATTTAAGACTATAAGACACCTATATACAGCCTTTTCTTGTATGCATACCAGCCATTTTGGATTGTATGCATACCAGCCACTAGGGGGTCATCCCAACTTGTATCCATTGATTTTTGAAATCCATAGGCCTATACCTAACACCCTGCCAAAAATCAAAAACTTGTCCAGAAGTGCACGACCTTTGCAAATTCCCTCCTGACTAGTTGACAAGACTTCATGACTGTGTTGAGGTCCACGTCTTTCTGTCATACGTTGTGCTGACACACAGCTCTGCGCACCTCTCATTCACTGAGATTAGGCTACTCATTCATTAATTAGAATGCTGGCAAATCCATGGAAAAAAAAAATAACAAGAAGTTTTCTGGCAATAGACGGAGGTTATAATGCGTTGTGCGCTGTAACGTTTACCTTTATTGTATTCAGAAACACCGTAATTTCTCCAGATGTATCCACTTTCACTTTCGGTTCCCACGCGAAAGAAGCACGATTTTACTGTCACCAAACAAACTTGATGTTTCCTTAAGCTTTCCACTGGACTGGGTTAATTTCCCCCCATCACATTAGAAGCTTTATAGTATGTTATAGGTCTGATGTAGCCGACAGAGCGCAGCTGACAGGTGCTGCTCAAAGCTGCGCAGAGCTGTCCAAACATTTTTTTCTATTATTCACCTTAGGCTTAGATAACACTTTTTGCTGAGTTACTTAACCATAATACATACAACCTTACTGGGTGTCACACCATATAGCGTCATAGGCTAAATAAATAAAATAAAAAACATATATAAAGCATAGGCCTATTTATGGAACATTGATCACGAGCCCGGCCCGGCCCGAGCCCGATAGAGTGACGGCAAATGTCGGCCCGGCCCAAGTTCGGGTAGTGCTCGGGCCGGGCTCGGGCTCGGGCAGCGAATCTAAACTCTAGGCCCATCGACCCTCCAAGTGGGTTCAACCCAGAGAAACAAGTTTGATCTGATCAAATTTCACTGTTTATTCTATGACAAATAATAACGACAATAACTTTGTAGCTGATTTTTAATGTTCCCCTCATTGTGGTGTTTTTGGGATCGTCCTGCTGGGGATGGACAATAAAAGGGCTGGGGGCCTGCCCCTAGAAAATTTTTATATTCCGTTGATATGATTTCCTACAATCTGGTGGATTTTGGGTTCATTATGAATGAAAACCGAAGGGAATTTGTCTTGCGATTAGGAGCATAAAATGGACATTACCAACACATTGATATGAACAATAACATAGACTACAAAAGTTTCTAAGACAATAAATATAGCCTTGTCTGTACAAAGCACCCATGCACACTCACAGCCACTCACTCCTCCTCCTCCATAAATAACATATACAACATGTGGGCACACACACACACACACACACACACACACACACACACACACACACACACACACACACACACACACACACACACACACACACTTCTACATGTGCAAACCCACTCATGCCCCCACATACATACATACATACATACATACATACATACATATATACATTCTGTACCAACAGTACATACTCATACATGCACATGCGGTACATGCATAGGAAAGTGCATGCTTTATGATGCCATCAATAGCCTGTTTGCATTAAACTTATTAAGCAATTGAATGCTCCTAGGTACAAAGGATGACATTGCCCTGTTTGTTCTAAGATATGGCATTCTGTAACGCAGTCCTGTATGCATTACCTAAATTACATGTGATTGAGATTCATAGTACATTCAGAATTCACAGATTCATTTGCCAGGCCTTCACAAGTCAATCAGTAAAGCTGAGCATTCAGCTGGTGATCAACAAATGGGTGATTAAACATTACAGTATTACAAATGTTTTCATAAATAGGCGAGTGTATTAAAATATGTCCCTGTTTGTACCAGGCCCCTGGAATCATCCTGACATCCCCCCACTAGGCAAGACACAATATGCTCATGAAAATTATGCAAATAAACAGTAATCATCTGTGTACATTCAAGAAACATAGTTTGAACAACACAAGTGGCTTGACCATTAGGTGGGAATGCAAACTTGCACCGTGTTAGCGTGTGTAAACAGTGATGACCGTGTGTCACACGCTCAGCGCGTGAGACTTGAGAGCCCTGGTTTATGTTATGTTATGTTTTGTCAGTCACTGGTGGATAGTCATGTAGCCTTCAAGTGACGGTGAAGTGAGTCTTCTTTATACAGCTGATTGTAAATAATGTTTAGCCTGATTATTTCAAAGAAGGGGTAAGACTGGAAGTTAATTTAAGAATAGCTGCCCCAGCAATGTGATGTCAACAATAAGGCCACTTAAACATTGTTTTAGAATTTGCAAATAAGCCCTTCAGTGTTTAACTTCTGACTATCCTCAGAGTGTGAAGGCCACAACAGTAGGCTTGTTGAAGGTGGTAGTCATAAAAATCTGAGGCACACTGATATAAGTGAAAAGGGTTAAAAATCCTTTATTTTAATGGATAACGCCTGCGCGTCTCGACTGCAAACCAGTCTTCATCAGGGCAAACTTTGTTACTTCTTACAAGGATGCTTTTTAAAATGGATTCCATGTCATGTGACACAGTGACAAATAAGCCCTTTTATGTATATTGTAACTATTGTAAACTGTATATTGTAACTGTATCCAACTGCTCTTGGAGTCCTCAAAAACAGGGCTATGGGTTGTTAATAATCAACTTTGTATGAAACAAAAGTATGTGAAGGTGTGGCTGCTTATAATGTACTCTAAATTGTTGTGTCTATGACATTTCTAGAATTACATACTATCACTTAACAATTAAAACACTGTCTTTTTAAATATTTTTTTGTTTGTTTGTTTTCAGCCTGAACATAGAAATTGCCACCCACTTAAATCAGGCAACAGTCTCCTATGTTTCATTCTCCCTGCCACAGTCCTCAGTGAGGAGCTCTGACCTTAAGGATCTCCTCTTGAAATTCCATTCTTTGGATAAATGGTAAGGACCAGATGGCTTCTGAGGGGAATTTCAACGATGACGTTAATTGGATTGTTTTCTACAGTGTGATACTGATGTTGTATGTGTGCAGTACAAGTCCACATCTTGATGACTACAATGAAACCCAGATGTCTTCCCTGTATTCACTTCCTGGTCTGAGGGAGGTGGAGCTGGAGTTGAGCTACCTGACATTCGGCTGGGCAAAGAGGATCCTCTTCCTCATTTTGACCTGTCCCACTCTTCAAACAATATAGTAAGACGCGTCTCTTTGTCTGTTTCTCTCTTTCCCTGCATGTTTTTTTTTTTTTTTTTTACCTCCGCCAAGGAGAATATGTAATTAAAGAATGTGCGTAACATCACTCGTTAGTTCATTCATAGTCACAAAGATCCATCGTTGTCGGGAAATGAAGTCCTGATATAAGCTAAATTATAAAGTAAATTCATGTCAGTGTTTTTGCTGGATGCCACTATAAACCCCCAGGAACATTGCATTTCTCTCACTACACACACCAGCTGTCTCAAGTTCACTTATAGCATTTCTCCAAACATCTGTCCTGCTTTCAGTGTGCTGGTTTCTGGTTTCTGGCGGAATCGCAATGGGTGTATCAAGATAGGAGGAGCCTTCTTGGCAAAGGAAGGTATCCATCTATTGCGGACCTACTCTAGACTGAAGCATCAAAACTGCACCCTGATAATCACCGGGTATGTTACTTTGTTGAGTTAGAATATACACAATATGTCTCAAAAAGTACAGATAGAAAGTTACAGATAGAATACTGTAAAAGTTGAATAATAAAAAATGATTGAGGAACATTTCAAACCAAATTACAGTACTGTATGTTGACTGCCACTATGATGTCATGGTAAATTGTCGTCTACAAAGTTCCAACAGTGTGTAAGTTCAACCAAATGCTGAAATGGCCAGCTCGCTGTCCAGATTGGTCAGTGATTACGAAAACACGTACAGTACCAGTAGCGATGCTAAATGATTTCTGCGCAAGAAATAGAAAATCATCTTGACAGTTAATGTAACTGTGAAGTTTCCTCCTTTGTTTTGACTTCAGTGTTACTCTACACAGCCTTTTTGTTGTCCCCCTCACAACTTGAATGAAGTATGAAGTATATAATTTGATATTTCATACTAGCAATGTCTCAGGAAAGTTATAAGAGTGACAACAAAAAAACTCATTTTGCCATCAACAATGATATTTACAGTAGGCCTACAATTTAAAAAGCTAATGTATCTGAGATGTATCTCTAATGTATCTGTTCCCAAATCTCTAACTGTTTGTGAAGTATGATGTGGTGATTCTGTATTTCTGATTTTCTTAATGAAGGGATTGGTGCAGAAAGGAAACCAATCAGTGCAGTGAGGCCAAGGACTGGAGCCTGAACTGCAACCAGCATGTGAAAATTACCATAAAGAGGAGGTCCTTTAGGATGAAGCGCGAGACTAGGATGTACGGACATAAGGGGAAGAAACTGAAAGCGATGAAAAAGATGGAGGGCAAAAAAAGGGAATCATGAGGGGCAGGATGAAGAACAAGACCGCGCAATTGAGGAGGGTGAAGGGACAGTTCATGATTAAGGTGCTGATAAGACCATTGTGTTGTTTTTGACTAACATGTTGTTTCTCTATGGAACAGTGTACCTGACCACTACAATATGGACTGCATTTATGTTGTAGTGTAGCGTAAACAGAAACGCTGTTGAAAGCATGAATTTCCATTATTTTTTATCCAAAGAGGGACTGTTCTCTGGTCATATTTGTATAGATAGGGGGAAAACTATCAACTATTTTTGTGTAGTTGTTTGTGTGTTTGTTGATGTATTTGTGTAGCCTACAAAAGAAGCAAATAATGTTATGGTATAATTCAACCTTGAAGCACATTTCACAAGCCTCTGTTGAATAGTTGTTAAATGTATAATTCTGCTGTAAAATAAAGACAGTGTGTTTTCAATATTCAATCTCACTATTGCTTGTTTTACTTGCCAGTAACTTTGGTTGGTAAATCATTTCTTCTTACTGGTAATCAAGATCTTCATGGTTATTAGGCACGTCACTGCTCACCTTTGAGCTTTTGTTAAACATTAACTCTTAGTGAAGTGTGTCGTGACTTTCTGCCCGATACGTTAAAGCAGGAAGCACAACTCCTCTAATGAACCCTTGAAAACTTAATTTCCCATTAAGTGAATCCAGTGGATTTCAAATTCAGTCATATTGTGGCTGCCGTTCTTAGAGATGGATTGGCCTTTGCTATGATAGCTTACAAGTCCAGCTAATGTTGACAGGTATGTATTGCTCATATTGTACAGTATGTAGGGACAGCTATGACTGACTTTCAGATATTACAAATGTGTGCTCACATGAAATGACAAAGTGAAAATATTATGTTGTAAAATGAGGGAGTGATGTGGGGTTGTATGTGGCAATAGCCTACTGTATGTCACCATTGTCGTTGGTAAATACGTGATCATTTGTGGGAATCTTGTTGACAGACAAAATGGTAATAATATAGATGTGTTTATTTCAGACGAATGTTCATGAGCAGCAAAAAAGTCAAAGGGCTATTCCATAAGATAAACAACTACTGTGTCACCTACAATTATATGCTTTGCCCATTCAGCAGAGACTTGAGGACTTTGCTTTAAGACACTCCTTAACAGGTGAGGTGCTAAAATGACTATAATGGACCACAACTACTCTACTATGTAAGCATAAGCTGTGGTCTCATCATCACTGTTGAGGAGAATGGGAAGATTAGCTTTCCACAAGCAAGCATTCAAATCGCTTAATATTTGAATATGTGACCAAGATTTATGGGGGGAAAAAGCACCAAATGGTGTAGCCTTCAGTGCTGACCTTTTGGACAAGTCATTCATATGGCATTCAAATGATCAGACATATTCGTTACATTGTTCAATGTTTTTTTTTTTTTTTTTTAAGTAGATGGAAAGTGCAGAGATTTCCTGACCAACCTGTCTGGTGCAGTGCTTCCTTTCACCTGTATATTTTGTAGGCTTAGCAACACATTATGGAGGGTCCATCTCCTGAAGCGGTGGTTGTCAGTGTTTCAGCTGATGGGGGAAGCAACGTGTCTACACCAGTGCTGTCAAATGTTCATGTCCATGGGAATCTTACCATTTCAAACTACATTTCAGGTCAGATAAAAAAAACTTCATTAAGATGGGCTGAAGTTTGCACTCAGAATAAGAAACACAAGAAAAGACAAAGTGGTTTTAATGGCTCTCAACACTTGCATATACTGTGAGAGCCATGAAACCCAGTTTTTATATGGGCATCTAGAAGGAGTGCTGTAAGCAAATAAAAATGACGACATGTAAATTGATTCTAAATGCAAAAAGTTTAATTAAAAAGTTAAATGCAGCCAGTGCGCACATCTCTGTTTAGTTCCAGTATTCTGGTATAATCGTGTCGAAGTGGACCTCTCCTGTACTATAGACTTGGCATAGGCAAATACATCTTGAGCATGTTAAGGTGAAAAGAATGTTTAAAGCCTGCCCTGTTTCAGCCAGCTCAATGGTGTTTTTTTTGCCCCCAACGGCACCATCCAGGCTGCACATCCTAAAAGGCACTACCCTTACCCTATTCCTAACCCTAACCCCCTCAACCCTCATCCTAACCCTAAACTGAGTGGAGTAGTGCCTTGAATGCAGCGCTGCCTGGAAGGCACCGTTGAGGGCAAAAAATACCAAAGACCTGTCAGCCACTGGGTTTGATCTTTAGCAGGAGCATGACACATGGCAACACCATGTTTTTGTTTTGTTTTGTTTTCTCGCAACTGACAGCACTTCTTTACCACAGAACAGTATGAGAACACATAATCGCATGTTGAAATCAACCAGAGTTCTCTTTAAAGTCTTTTTATTCTTAGTGCAAACTTTCATCAGCCTAGTGCCAATAATGCCATCAATGCAATAATGCAAGTTATTTATGCCCAATGCATTTCTATATATCATTTTAAAGAAAATGGTGTGACTTGTAGGCTACTGAAAAGGCCCTCATCTAAATTGACCCACTAGTGCATCATGAGTGTGCATATAGAATAAACCAATTCTTTAGCCTTATTCAGTAGCTTTATTCCATGTGGATTGGTAGACTGCATTTTGCATACAATCGAGTACTAAAAGACAATGTATTTTAATGTCAGACAAATTTATAATTGACTTCTTTGCAATATACCTGTACCCAGGTGCTCCACAAGCAACTCCACCATCACAGGACTATGGTAAGCTAATAACCATCAGTTGCCTCAATGTACAGTAGATCCAACTGAGTAGATCTAACTGGGTCCTATTAAATTAAATTTTTATGCTTTTGTAGATCAACTCACAAAAATTTCTGAATATAAAGCATCTATCCGGACCTCCTATGAAACTATAGCAGAGTACAACTCCCTTCCTGGTCAAGATGTGCTTCTTTCAGACCGTTACACTGATCCTCTTATCATTAAGAAACCCAGGAAAAAGGAAGAGAAAGAGGAAGAGCTCAAGTCTTGGGGTGGGAAACTCCAGGAAGTATTCAAAACCAGAGAAACAAACAGTCACATCACTGTGGACCAGCTGTTCAAGCCTTCTGACCGTGAGCCGGAACCAAGAGCGGTCATTCTTCAGGGAAACTGTGGTCATGGAAAGTCCCTCACTATCCAAAAAATCATGCTTGACTGGGCATCTGATCTTTTGTTCAAGGATTTTATTCTTGTCTTTCATCTCCACTGCAAAGAACTCAATCTTACCTCAGGAGAACAGAGTTTGATAGACCTCCTTGGGTTTGATCAGGAATTTACCCCAGTAATTTTAAAGATTCTGCGAGACACTCCTGAAAAGGTGCTCTTCCTTATAGATGGTTTTGATGAACTCTCTTTCTCACTAGACAAATGTACCTCAGTGCTTCCTAGTGATCCATCTGTGCGTGCTCCAATTGAGGCCACATTGAGGGCTCTGCTGAAAGGGAAGATTTTGAGGCAGAGCTTTGTTCTGGTTTCCACAAGGTCTACGGTTTCTGACAAGTTAGGAGACCAGCTAAAAGGCCCACAACGCTACACAGAGATTCTGGGCTTCTCTGAGGATGGAGTGAAGCAGTACTTTCAGAGGTTCTTTGATAATGAGGAGCTCTTTCACAAGGCTTATGAGCATGTGAAGTCCAATGAAACACTCTTCACCTCTTGTTTTGTCCCTGTCGTATGCTGGATTATATGCACTGTTTTCAAAGAGAATTTCCAAGAATCATTGGACACACAGGGAGATTTGGAGACAACAACCTCCATTTTTGTGCATTTTGTTAATATGTTGAGCGAGAGCTGTGAAATTACAAAACAAAACCTGAGGAGTCTAAGCCAGCTAGCAGAAGAAGGAACGAAAGAGCATCAGGTCCTATTTGACCAGAGTACAGTGTCTAAATTGCTTTTTGATTTTAGTGCGCGTAATCCTTTCCTGTGCAAATTCATCATGAAGGTGAAAGTCTACAAAGAAACCAGGTACAGTTTCATGCACCTGAGCTTCCAGGAGTTCTTTGCTGCTCTCCACTACTTTCTGATAGATGAGGAGCAGGAGGCTTGTAGGAGACTCGGTCTATTACTTCAGTCTTCATCAAAAGAATTAGAAGCAAATACGAGAGAAAATGTTCTGCGGTTTCTTTTCGGACTATCAAACAGTGATATGTCTTCATTTGTGAAAAGTGACAGTTGGAAAGCCATTCAAGCCCATTTAAAAGTTTGGCTTGTGAAGATAGCTGCAAAGAGTCGATCTTCATTGTTTATTCTACACTGCCTCTACGAGATCCATGAGAAGGAGTTTGCCATGCTTGTCACTGAAAGCTTGGAATGGATTAGTTGTATATCTCCGCAGAAAATAGATTGCTGGGTTATGTTGTACTGCCTACAGTGCTGTCGCAGCATCAGAAACCTGCGACTGCACAGCATAACAGTAGAGAACCTGAGGATGCTCAGCCCTGCAATGTACAAATGTAAAGAGCTGGGGTAAGTTAAAGTGGACACAGTGAACACTGACTTGTCTCTGTAAATGCACTTTTCATTAGCAATTTTCCTCCTATCTCAAAGGCTGAATTAATGGTTTTAAATTGAAATTAAAAAAGGTTATGTTAAAAAAGAAAAAAAAAAAGTCGTCTGAGGCATTTTATTTTATTAACTGCATCTGTTGAATTTCATTACTCTATGCTTTCACATAGACATGGCCTTTTCATAATAGGTTAATGCATTTCATGATGTTCTTATGCTTATAATTTAGATTAGATGTGGAGGACTTGTCAGATTCTGATGTTGGTGAACTGATCACTGCCCTGGGGGAAAAAAAGTCAGTTAGCACACTGAGGTAAAATTTCATATCAATAAACAACAATTACATAATATTAACATCTGTAACACATTCACACTACATTCTGGGGGTAAAATCTTTAATGCTGTATATAACAACAACAACATTTGCATATATAACATTTATTTGAAACATAACATTTATAAGAAACAATACAATTATTTAATGGTAAGAGAAATTTCAATATCCTCACTTTGTGTCTTTATTTTGCTTGCTCTCTCTGGGTAAACTTGTTTGTGTGTTTATTGTCTTTTCAGGTTAAAAGGCAGTCTGTCAGATGAGAGTGTAATATGCATCCTCAATGCTCTACATAAGCAGAAATTCCTGGGCTATATTGAATTAATTGGAGTGAAGGCCATCACTCTTGACATTGTTGTTATGTCTCTAGACCTCATTCAGAAAACAGAAAAGACAGAATATTGGCCACACTACATTTGGTTAGAAACAGTGTAACACACTCCCAAAAAGTGCTGTAAACTTAAACATATAAGGGCAATAACATGTAAAATATGTAAATTATTTTTATGCTCATGAATACTATTCTAGCCTGTGCAGTAGAACTTTTTGAGGTGGGTTACTCCTCTCTTTTCCATGTTTTACAGGGTTAGAGAAGATTTGAAGACACCAAAACAAAACAACAGCCCTTGGTGTGTTTTGTCTGTGGAGAAAACTGGCAAAAATGTTGGGTCAGGAACCATTTAAACAGAGTAGTATTACAGTCCAGTCCTTTTAAATGCCTGTCTGCAACCTAATTTCCCCTGGTGACTTGACTTGACTTGTAGCCTACATCTGCATTTGAAGTGTTCCATTGAACTTGGTTGTGAGCAATTGAGCCAATTGTAAAAAAAAAAAAAAATTGTAAAAAAAAAAAAATGATTTTCAGGTTGACCCTAGGCTGGCGTCCAACTACAGAAGACTCAGACCTCATTCCTGCCTTTGACCTTACCCTACCAAAAAAGGACGCTATCAGCTTCAAAGAATATCTTCAAAAATGTTACACCTTACATGAAAAGTAAGTTTTTGCTTGTGAATTGCATTTGTATCATGTGTCAAACACATTTTACATGTTATCTATGTTGATAATGTCCGTGAACAGTGTCCCATGCAATCGTATATCTCACTAATCCGTACAGGCACGATTGATCAGACAACACAAAATTTTGTGTTTCATGTGTTTATATTTTGGTTGGTAGTACTATTGTTTTATACACCAAACTGATGCCAACAATATCCTACATTTAGAGTAGATTTTCTCCTAGAACTCTAAGGTCCTCTGATAAGCTACTGCTCTCAGTACCGCAGAGTCGTCTGAAGAGTAAAGGTGACCGTGGTTTTTCAGTGGCTGGGCCCAAGTTGTGGAACAATCTGGCTTTCCACATTAGATCCACACAAACTATTGGTGCTTTTAAAGCAAAGTTAAGGGATCATATGCTATTAATGGCTTTTAAACGAAGTATGGAATTAATTTAGGCTGTACATATTATTTTAGCTTTCTTTTCTCTCTCCATTGTATTTAATTTTGTATATGTGATCTTATTATTTTTTTTGTTTTCTACTATTATTATTACTTTTTTTTTTTAGCACTTGGGTCAACCTTTGGTTGTTTTAAATTGTGCTATATAAATAAACATGACTATGACTATGACTATCCTGGAATGCCTTTAATGGGGCACTGGTCACGGGCGTTAAGAAGGCAATGGCAGTCCGCTGGCAGTTCTCTAGTCTGTCAATATAAATATGAAATTATTTAATATTATTACATTATTAATCATCATAAATATGAAATCGGATACATCAGCAGACAACAAACTTAGCGGCCAGTGAACTGCTAATATTTTGCAACTAGAATTCAACTATGTTTTTGCAACTGGAATTTAACTCTTTCGTATGTAGTCTCACTGTAGATGATGAGCGTGTGGAGGCCCTGCTCTGTTCACTGCACTCTGCCACTGATCTGAAGGAGCTGAGAGAAAGAGTGAGATGCTTGATTCTAGGTCAGGCTCTAGGGAAACTCTCTCTCCAAACGTTTCCAAATTTGAGGAAAATAACGTAAGATTTCTTCACAGTCTTGTTTGTCATTCAGTTATGTAATGTAATTGTTGATGTTGAATCCTGATGCCACCATTGTGCCCTTAAACAAGGCACTAAAACTTAAGTTGCTATAGAGGAGACTGGCCCTTAAGTAGTTAATAGTTAACAAATTGAGACAAATTTAATTGTAAAACTGTAATGTAAATGTAGCATGTATTGTCATTTGTTTTGTTTGAGGCTTGCATATTATTCTCTCTTATCTATCTGATATATGCACTGCTGAAGTAAATGTGTCTTCTTCTGGTTGGCAGGGCGAGTGAGTGTAAGCACGGATTTAACTGCACAACCCTCTCATTTAAAAGAGTTCATAGCCACAGGTAATTATGCATAAATAAAAGTAAGAAACCTTGGGCAGAGCCACAACTCATGGGCTCAACCCAACTGCTTGGCCAGTGAAGTACCCGTACAGCCAGTGGTCACTAATTTACTAACTAATGGTTTTAGCTTAGTATCATAGTAACATTAGTACAGAATATTGTCTGATAGTATTAGATGGTAATCAGAGCATACAGTACATTGTAGAGCTGTCAATCAAACAGAAGAGTCATCAGGGGATAAAGTCAATAGTAACCTGGCAGGTACGGGGTAGGTTTTGTTCAGGTTATGGGTTGTGTTGGGGTTAAATGCATGCCCAAACAAGGCCGCTGTGAAAGCTGGCACAGTGCACAATGGTCTCTCTTGCTCTTTAAGGTCACAGCATTAGCATAGCAACTTCTCAGTGCTCTTAAAGGAGAAAATTGGTGTGATAAAGACCCAAAGTATATTACAACATCATTAAAAGTTGGAACGTTTGCCGGGGTGCAGTATTTTGAGACGTTTGTGCAGGCCAGAGAAAATCACTTGTTAGTTGTAGCTTCTGGGGGCATCCAGATTTTAAGCCTTTCTATGGTTTAAAACAGCGATTTGGCTACTAACACCTCGCTAGATGCCCCTGGAAGCTACAACTTGCAAGTCGTTTTCTCCGACCTGCAAGAACGTATCAAAATTCCGGCAAGTGTTCCAACTTTTTATGATGTTACAATATACTTTGGATCCTTATCACACCAAATTTCTCCTTTAACCATGTGAGGACGAAGATATGACATATTGGGTTTTATTTGCCAGAGAGCAATCGCTGTCAGTGTAATGTACTTAATGTACTTAATGTATTTGGTAACACTTTATTTAAAGCTGTCTGCATAAGAGTGACATGAGCCTGCCATTGACACATGTCATGGACATTAATGACACTTCATTGATGCTTGTCTGGGCAGATACCCATAATATGTAGCCTGGCGGTTGCCAAACTAAAATCACAAGTGATATTTAGTCTGGAGACCAACCTATTGCTTTTCTCGTAGCGTCCTTTTCTCGAAGCGTCATTTACGATTGTCCAGAGCCGATTATTGGGCACTACGAATGTCTATCATAGCGTCTATGCATAGCTCAGAGCCAATACCAGAGCCACCACGTGACGTAAAATGCAATTTAGGGCTGTGCTAGTCCTTTTCGTTCAGTTATTGGATACCAAAAGCAGGCAAGAAAATTGGCCATGGTCACCATACTGCTTTGCAGAGTGAAAAGAAATTGAGCACGCAAAGGAGCATGGGAACTCCCAGGCTACATAATATGGGTATTATCTCCTGATCGGCAGGTCGCATTCACTGAAAATGCGTATTGAATCCTTGTGGAAATCTGGATTGAATGGTGTCGATATTTTCGCAGAGGTTGCCCACATATCGCTTTAAAATACTTTATTCTAAACATAAATCTGCTCACTGCGTCTGAGTAAACGTTTGTGACATTGCTATCAGAGAGAATAAACAAAAAATAAGCATCATACAGCCCTTCATACAATGCTTTTGGCTACTTTCAGTGCAAGGCAGAACTTACAGTTTCTGAATTCAGCCATCTTTGGGTAACAATATCTTTCCATGCATTTCAATTGTGCGATTCAGTTAGTGATACAGTATGTCTCCTCCTATAAAAATCCCTCTGCTATACTGTAACGTCTTTTAGTTCTTTGCTCTTTAATCAGTATCTCTCAAGTTGCTGCCTTTTTATGGCATGCACATGAACATCTGCAGAATGTCTTGTCACCTTGAGTATTTTGTTTGTGCGTTTCAGGATGGACACCATAATCACTTTTGGTTCACGGACAACTGTTTCATACGTCTCAATTCGGCTGTCAGCCTCCTCATCCATGACCAGCTGTGACTTCACAGAATTCATCCTAAAATATGATACATACCGGCTGAGCCGTTCAGAGATAACGTAAGAGTTTGCAAAACTTTTGATCTCTATTTTGCTCTCTAGCTTGCCATGTTAGCCATGTTTTGTTTTTGATACCAGTTTCTATTGATCATCGTAGCCATGCAGATAATGATGTTGTGGAAGCTCCACTCTCCTCCCTCTGCTTTGTGCCTGGTCTGAAGAGTGTGGAGGTGAAGGTGTGCCCCATAACATTCGGATTGGCTGCAGGGGCCCTCTGCCTTATCCAAACCCATCCTAGTGTGCAGACAGTTAAGTAAGAGCAGTGTTGTCACTATGTGTGTTTGAATGTCTGTTAAGGTGGCTAGAGACCAAAGATCCGCAACGAGACGGGCTGCGACGTTCTAAAAACCTGCAATGTTCTAAAACTCCGAAAATGCGATTTGACATGTTAAATCTTTTACGACGGCTTGCAACTTGTAACGATCGCCTATTGATGATGTGTATTGTTGTTGCCCCCACGCGCGTCTTCTGTTATCCCTTTTTGACATGACAGGCCTGAATGCCTTTTTGTTTTGTCTTACCTTTTACTCCTGTCACTGATTTTGTCTGCCCGTCCGTAATAAACTACGGACAGTATTTTTCGTTTACTTTGTGTTTGTCAATCCTCTGGATTAACATGAGGATCTAGCCAGATCTAGCCAAACTGTTCGCAACAACTTGCACTATTGATTCACACTGCCGTAACTCCTCTCTAAAACCGTCTCATCTCGTCACGGATCTTCCGCCTGAATTGGCCTTTAGTGTTTTGTTCCAACTGCTAATTGTGAAACAAGTTTTCAGGTTCTAAAATTTGTTTCATTATTACTATGACATTTGTTTTTTTTATTTATTAACATTTAGTTGTTGCACAGTGATGCAAATATTTAATCACAAATGGAAATCCCATACAGTTTCACTGGAAAGTTACTCATCATGTTTATTTCTGTGCATGTCTTTATCTCGTTTAAACACTTATAATGTGAGTGTGTCTCAACAAAGGGTGCTCAGGGTGACTGATCTGACAGTTAGTCATTTGATGATAAAACTTGCAGGATTACTCGGGGAATGTGTTATGAACCTTCAGCTGAGGAGAGAGGTTACTACTGCTCATTCCTGTGCATTACTAAGGACAGAAACACCCAGAGGTAAAACTTCATGTAATATGAGCCTGCTCTACTATTAGCTGTTGTTACCATGCTCTCCATGTCAGCTGGACTCATTACGGAAAACTTGTGACATTGTGAATCGGCACCTTAAAGGGCAAATCTGGAGTCAATCAGCCCGTATACCTGTTCTTTGAGGCTTCAGAGTGCTTTCCGTACAAATTGGTACGAAATTGATAGAATTTTGCAGACTTGCCCTTAACAGATGCTGGCATAAGAAAACAAAACATCTGTCCCTCACATTGACAGTAGAAAGAATGGACAAACCCTTCGTGACGTCACCCATAGAATTTCTTAAGAGCAAAAAATGAAGCCAAAATCTGGGGTTCAGGGCGCTGGCATCTTTGACAGTTGAGTCAACGTTCTAAGCCCTCTAACGCTCGGCCAGTCCAAATAAGGATAAAAAAGCAACACAAAATTTGGTCGTTCTCATACCTATTATCTAGCCTGACAACATTAGGCGGTGTAGAAGACTGCCTCAAAATGTCTAAAAGACTCAGACCTCTTAGTGATAATTTATGTGGTAATTCTAAATGTACCGGAGTGAATTCAAGCATAGCCCTGTTGAAAGAGCTTGCTAAATGCGCTAGTTAGCGAGTGGAACAAAATAATTTGGTACAGCATATACCGAACGCAGAAGCGAACAGGCACTTTACACTGAATCAATGGGACCTGACTATTGGAAACCGAAAGAAAGATCTGAGATTACATTGACTCAATGTAAAGTGTTTCACGTTCGCGTTAGGTCTATGCTGTTCTAAATTCTTTCATTTCATGCGAAATATATTGCTGTCGGAATGCTCGTGCAGCAGGGCTATGCTTGAATTCACTCCGGTGCATTCCTTTAATAAAGGCTAAATCTCATATTTGTTGTTTGTTTGTTTTTAGACTGGACATAGAAATTGCCTCTGAAAATCGTGAAGCCACTGTCTGCTATATTTTGCTCTCCATGTCACAATTCTCCTTGAAAATCTTTGACCTTAAGGACATCCTCTTGAAATTCCAGTCCTTCAAACACCAGGGTGAACTGTAAGTGTCAGAGAGCTGACGATTTATGTTATGAATTTGTAGTTTGTAATTTAAATTTGTAATTTTGACAATCTGATATACATAACACACAGTGCTGTGTCTGCAGAAACAGTCCACTGCTTGATGTTTACAATGACACCTTGATATCTTGCCTGCAATCTCTGCCTTGTCTGACGGAAGTGGAGCTGGAGGTATACAGCCTGACATTCAGCTGGGCAAAGAGGATCCTCTCCCTCATTCACTCCTGTCCCACTCTTCAGAAAATATAGTAAGATGCATCTCTTTCTTTGCCCTGTTCGTTCTCTCTCTCTCTCTCTCTCTCTCTCTCTCTCTCTCTCTATCTCTCTCTCTCTTTTTTACTTTCTGTGTGTGTTTGTGTATCGATAATGTCTGTTCTTACCGTACTTGTGGTGCGAGTGTACACTGCCAAAATTAAAATCAGGTCAAGTGTCATGATGATTCTATCACATTGTCATGATGTTCAGAAAATGAAACATACATGCGGAAACATTGTCTGATGATGAGTCTTTTGAAGATCATACTCAGTAGTCGAGTTGTAAAATAAAAGAAGGGGGATGGTGGATGTTATCATTTGGAACGGCTATTTTGTGTCGATGAGTGCCCATGGTGGGGTCACTTGTACAGAGTGCATAGGCCTCGTGGACACGCGCTTTATTAATCAGATGTTATAAATCTATTTGTCAACTGAAGGACAGGAGTTTGTTGAGGAGTTTGTTTCAACAGAGGGCTCTACTTTGGCAACTGTAAAGATTTAAAAACTGCACAGGAAATCAACATTTTTGCATTTCAAAATTGTTGAATGTGAGGTCCATGTCATATACCTCTGCCCCTTTTTTATGACTCAGGAATCAGGATTACTACAATTACCCATTCATATAACAATATGTTTTTTTATTCATACATGTGTTTATTTAGTTAACTGAAAAAAAATAAAAAGAAAGAAGGTGATTGTTTAATATTTGGAATTTTAGTCACTGTGCTAACTCTTCATCTCTTCATTACTCTGTACATGGAGGCTACACTTGCCATGTGCAAGGCTCTTAATGTCCTGTGCAAGTCTTGGCCAAGTTTAAAATGATTGCTATAAGGCAAATGCATTTTTTATAATCAGCCCAATGTTGGAGAATGAGAATAATAATATCAAGTAATGTTACTTTCACATTAGATGAACATTAGAGCATTAGATGAACTTTGCAATGTTTTTTTTTTTTTTCTTATGGGACTTGCGCATATGCGTGCGAGTAAAATGCGTTTGGTAAGGGGAGCAGCACAGAGGAGTGTTCTGTGTCTGTCACAGGGGGATGATTTTAAATTGTCACAGATAATGGGTGAGAGACAAGACGACGTGTAGGGAAAAACACAAATATGTTCCATAGGTGAACTGAAAGATGACGGGCCTACCTGTCAACTGCGTGCGTCTCTCTGAAAGCCTTAGCTGCAGAGCCTCAAAAAGGACAAATGCCCGCTGTTTATACGTAATTCCGGAGGTTTGGACACCCTTTTTTCGTGTGGCCGGCCTGTACGTTATAGATAGTGTACAGTAGACAAGCTTTATATTGCAAATATGCTTGTGGATCGCCAGACACCTTCATGCCATGTAGTAAATGACCGGCAAGAAAACAGTGGTACCGTTTTGAAAGTGAAACCAAAAAATCTCCGCTTGGCCCGGAATCTTTGATTGCGAGTGAGTGAAGCGCATAAATAAATGCAAAGCCTCTAATGTTGAAATGGTAGTAGGCTAATATTTCCAGTATTAAAATAATTGTAATTTTCACATTAACTAATAAAATGGAACAAGGGATGGTATGGGGGGATGGCCGTTTAAGAAGGGGGATGATTTAAAATTTTTATTTCAGAAGGGGGATGCCGTTCCCCTTCATCCCCCCTCAACTCGAGTACTGATCATACTGTATATGAAGATTATACTGTAGCTGTAAGCAGTAACAGTGAGAACTCAAAGTAACATTAAGTTATGTTTTTTCAACTCAACATTCAACTGTGAATAACATTTTCACATTGAAGTTCACAGACAAAGACTAGCCCAAAGTGGACAGAGAGTAAGTTAAACATGGACAACAGACAGCTTTGTTCAAAAGGCAAATCTGTTATTTTCTACTCTTTGTTCCTTTTGTTATTTTTCTTCTACTATCCTTCAACTATCCTGCTTACAGTGTGGATGCTCCTAATCTGTGTTGGACTCGCAGTGGATATATCCATACAGGTGGCTTCCTGACAAAGGATGGTATCCGTCTACTAAAGAAATCAATGAAGCGTCCAGACTGCACTGTTATAGTTGCTGGGTGTGTTTGCTTTCTTAGGTTAAAGGAATAGCAGGGTTTCAGTGACGTGATAACGGAAGCGCGAACAATTCAAACTGATGGGCATGAAGTGGAGACAAGTATAACTACAGCAATGGAGGGCACGGAGAAAAGTGCATATTGTAGTGGTTTGGAGCCGGTATGTAGGGAAAGATACAAGGAGTTAGTAGGGAAATTCATCGGACATGAGCCGTACTTGATGAAAATCTCAGAATTTTGTCAAGAGTGGAAAGATTTGCCGACAATCGAGGCTGTGGGCATCACAAACTACGCCGTTGTTCAGTGAGTTTTTTTTTTCCATTTCTCCATAGGGCACTCCATAGTAACACTTGTAAAGGCCGATAATATAATAATGACCAATAATGTAACAACTGCCAATAACGTAATAATTTTCACAGTTTTAAATGTAATAAAGCCAATAATGTAATAACTTGCCAATAATGTAAGATTTTTCTCTGAAATGATATAACCTTTTACGAAACCGCACACGGTCTCAAATCCGGGTCTCCGGAGAACTAAATGTGCAACTTGACCGCAACATCAAGGAGCCAAGCTTGTTGGTATGTCAGTCAGAGTGCATACTCAACCGTAGTGATGGTACCCCGTCACTGCCTTCCCCTTTGGGAAGTGCATGTCCCTCACACATCCACCAGCCATACTACTCTCATCCCAGGGTACCCCACACTCTAGTGCTTCACCCATCTCAGGGGTCCCTCACACCGGGGTCAACCTATCCTGGTGGTCCCTCATACGGACCACACATTGGGTACACATCCGATGGCCTCCATATGACACCATATGTAGCGGAGGGAGAGAACAGTGACCCCACTCGGTGCATACTCAACCACAGTGCACACTCAAGGGAGGGAGAAGTGGAGGATGGGGCTGAGGTGGGGGAGGAGGGAGAAATAGGAGGACAGGGGGAGAAGTGGTCAGCTGTCATTTTACAGCATTTTATACCGTTTTCCAATAAATATAGGATATACAATCCAATATCCAATAAGTAAGAATAGCTATTTCCGTTTCCCAATCTAGAAACTAGTCTAGAAAATTACTAGAAAATTACTTTTTCACATTTTGCTGTAGAACTATGGAAGCCTGCTGATGGCTGAGTAAAGTGTCAGTCACATGACTTGAGTGTTTTGTTCACCTAGTGGACGGTTAAAGGACGACTTTGGCCAATTTTAAGAAGAGCTATATTGCTCAAACTACTCAAGACTTGCTAGTACTGAAGATGCAAGAAATTGGCCCAACTCATTAGCCTAGAACTCTAGACCAGTGGTTTTCAAAGTGGGGGCCGTGAGGTGGTGCCAGGGGGGCCGCGGGAAGATGGAGTAAAAAAAAAAAAAAAATACATGAAATTATTTTATTGAATTAAAAATAATTTTAAAATATTCCTTTTTGCGTATAACTGCATCATGATAATCATTCACATAAAACTTACAAATAATATTTTTAGATAAGAATAAGAAATTCTTACATTATCGGCAAGTTATTAAATTATTGGCTTTATTACATTTAAAACTGTGAAAATTATTACGTTATTGGTAATTATTACATCATTGGCCGTTATTACATTATCGGCCTTAACAACCCTTTCACTTCTCTCGGTTATAAAGTTAATAACATCCAAAAACGGCACAGAACTGAGGCATTCTGTACAAAAAAAGTTGCAGACAAAACACAGTGCTTTCAATGGCTCTAGCTCCAGTTGCCCATCAGCTGAAGTTCGTGCGCTTAGAAAAATACAGAGGAACGCTTAGAAAAATACGTTAGTGACGTCAAGTGAAACCCAGCTATTATGTGGAGTAAATCAACCCATAGCCCTGTTCTTTCATCTTGAGTGATTGAATCGTGCAAGGCAGGCCAAATAGTGAAACGACAGCCAACGCTAAAAGATATGGACATTTGAAAATGATTTGGTTTGGTTGTATATGCCTACTGCTGTTAACTGCCATTTCGGTCTATGCTGCATGAAATTACATGTACAGTAGGTCATTAGCTATCGAGAGCACTTAGCAATGTGAAACCACAGGACTTAAGGTTGATTCACTCACACTACTTTGATATTACTAGAAAATATTCATGTCATTCATGAACCTTTTATACTAACATAGGGCTATGGTTTGAATTATAGTTCCATTATGGTAACCAGTTGTTAATTTGGTTGAAGAAAACAGTAATGTGATGACTGTACATCTCTGGTTTTCCTTTTGAAGATACTGGTGCAACAGAGCCACCAACCGCTGCAGTCAGGGCAAAGACTGGCCTATGAGCTGCAACCTGCATGTGACAATATCAATACAGGGGGGGAGTTTTAGGATGAAGAGGACAGTCATGCATGGGAATAAGGGGAAGCTGAGAATGATGAAGGAGCGGAAGATGAAAGAGAGCCGAAGAACACAACATGGGGGACAAAGTGAAGAGTCAGACTGTTCAAATGATGAGGGGGAAAGTCAGTGAGACTTTTGAGGATGACTGAGGTGTCGATCAGACCGATGACATTTTATTTTTGTCACCTTCAGATGCTCAAATTCAGTTTCCTCTGGATGTTTTTAGTATGGCCATCAAGATGTTGGATCTGTTTTTCCCCTTTAAATCTTGTTCAGCCCCCCCCCCCTTTCATTACGCAATACCTTGAGAAAATCAGGTATCATGGTGGGGATGGGTGGGGCAGGAGGGGGGGAAACATGGGGCGGAGAGGGAATGAAGGCATCAGAATAAGCAATGCTTTACTTTGCCTTTGTTATAGCCTACTCTCAGTGATGCTGTAATCAGCCTAATAGTTTTCCTCGGTTTATATTTTGGCTGTGAAGATGATCCCTCTGCAGTGTATTAACAATGACTGTAGGAAAATACACAATACAATTGATCACCAAAAAAAACAAAACATGTTGGGTCTGGAGAAGGTGGAAGGGTCTGGAGACTTGTCATTGAAGAGTTTGGTTCCAACACTCTATAAATCAAATGTTAATATGTTCAATATGTTTTTTTGTTTTTCAACATTAATTGCCCATATTACTTAATGGAAATGTAGCCTATAAATTCATCAAATAAAAGCAACCAAAAATTAAAAAAAAAAATCCATTGTTCATTATTACTTCTGTACTCCCCTCTTAACACCCCCCACCCCTGTTGTCTTTTTATATTTTCAATATTAATTTGGTAACACTACTTGACGGGTGAGTACATGACCAGGTGACAAACATAAATGGCAGTGCTGCTTTGAGAGCACTGGACTTTTATTTTGATAGGTTATCGGAATTCTAACTTCCAAATTTATGAAGGGTTGGGTATGAAGGTGGAGTCATGTCTTATGAAACAGTCATGAATGCTTTGTGAGCATTTTATGAATGCTGCTATGAATGTGTTATGTACTCACCCATCAAGTAAAGTGTTACCATTAATTTGTATAAACATGAAATTGAATGTCCGCACACTAGCTCCCGTTGAGCTTCTTTTTTATTTTAAGTGAACGTTTTCGAGCTATCCACTCTTCATCAGACTTGAATCAAAATAGACACACATCATACTTATAGGTAAGAGGGGTCACATGATACCTCAGTCAAGTTCCAATTGGAAGGCAGAGCCCATACAGAGAAGTGCATCCCAAAATATTTACAATTATTATACAAAAGTCTTTTCCCAATATACAAACATATAAGAAGTATGGATATTTACGAATCAGTGTATTCTTATATTTTAATGTAAATGTTTTGTAAATATTCGTACTTCTTATAGGCCTATGTTTGTACAGGCATTCTGTACAAAAAAAGTTGCAGACAAAACACAGTGCTTTCAATGGCTCTAGCTCCAGTTGCCCATCAGCTGAAGTTCGTGCGCTTAGAAAAATACAGAGGAACGCTTAGAAAAATACGTTAGTGACGTCAAGTGAAACCCAGCTATTATGTGGAGTAAATCAACCCATAGCCCTGTTCTTTCATCTTGAGTGATTGAATCGTGCAAGGCAGGCCAAATAGTGAAACGACAGCCAACGCTAAAAGATATGGACATTTGAAAATGATTTGGTTTGGTTGTATATGCCTATGCTGTTAACTGCCATTTCTGTCTATGCTGCATGAAATTACATGTACAGTAGGTCATTAGCTATCGAGAGCACTTAGCAATGTGAAACCACAGGACTTAAGGTTGATTCACTCACACTACTTTGATATTACTAGAAAATATTCATGTCATTCATTAACCTTTTATACTAACATAGGGCTATGGTTTGAATTATAGTTCCATTATGGTAACCAGTTGTTAATTTGGTTGAAGAAAACAGTAATGTGATGACTGTACATCTCTGGTTTTCCTTTTGAAGATACTGGTGCAACAGAGCCACCAACTGCTGCAGTCAGGGCAAAGACTGGCCTATGAGCTGCAACCTGCATGTGACAATATCAATACAGGGGGGGAGTTTTAGGATGAAGAGGACAGTCATGCATGGGAATAAGGGGAAGCTGAGAATGATGAAGGAGCGGAAGATGAAAGAGAGCCGAAGAACACAACATGGGGGACAAAGTGAAGAGTCAGACTGTTCGAATGATGAGGGGGAAAGTCAGTGAGACTTTTGAGGATGACTGAGGTGTTGATCAGACCGATGACATTTTATTTTTGTCACCTTCAGATGCTCAAATTCAGTTTCCTCTGGATGTTTTTAGTATGGCCATCAAGATGTTGGATCTGTTTTTCCCCTTTAAATCGTGTTCAGCCCCCCCCCCCCCCTTTCATTACGCAATACCTTGAGAAAATCAGGTATCATGGTGGGGATGGGTGGGGCAGGAGGGGGAACATGGGGCGGAGAGGGGATGAAGGCATCAGAATAAGCAATGCTTTACTTTGCCTTTGTTATAGCCTACTCTCAGTGATGCTGTAATCAGCCTAATAGTTTTCCTCGGTTTATATTTTGGCTGTGAAGATGATCCCTCTCCAGTGTATTAACAATGACTGTAGGACAATACACAATACAATTGATTACCAAAAAAAAAAAAAACATGTTGGGTCTGGAGAAGGTGGGAGGGTCTGGAGACTTGTCATTGAAGAGTTTGGTTCCAACACTATAAATCAAATGTTAATATGTTCAATATGTGTTTTTGTTTTTCAACATTGATTGGCCATATTACTTAATGGAAATATAGCCTATAAAGTCATCAAATAAAAGCAACCAAAAATTAAAAAAAAAAATCCATTGTTCATTATTACTTCTGTACTCCCCTCTTAACACCCCCCACCCCTGTTGTCTTTTTATATTTTCAATATTAATTTGGTAACACTTTACTTGACGGGTGAGTACATAACACATTCATAGCAACTTTCATAAAATGCTCACAAAGCATTCATGACTGTTTCATAAGACATGACTCCACCTTCATACGCAACCCTTCATAAATGTGGAAGTTAGAATGCCGATAACCTATCAAAATAAAAGTCTAGTGGTCTCAAAGCAGATGAAATTGAATGTCTTCTGCCTGAATGACTTTTCATGAAATGTAATGACCTCTATTGTGTCAACATGGCCAAAATGAGTCCGTACAGAAGGCTAAGTAAACAACTTTTATATATTTATGCAGCTAATGTAGGCTTATCTCACCTCTAATTGTGGACTTTGCTCCTTAGGGACATTCCTTCACAGGCGACATGACTAAAGCACATTATAACTGAGCACAATTCCTCTCCATTTGATTCTTCATCCCTTTGGAACAGGTGAGCTTATTCCATCATATTAAGCTGTTGAGAGCAATCATCAATTTCGAAGGACTTGTTTGGGAGTATGTTTAGGGAGAACTAAGGTAAGATAAGTTTAAAACGATAAGCCTGATTTGACAAATACAAATTGGAGTATCACTTCCTCAACCCCATACTGCAAATATATCATGGGCAGGCATTAAAAAAGATTGTTTTCCACCAGCAAGCCCCATATGAAAATGATTTATATGAAACTCACATTTTTCCTACATGTTGTGTAAGAATCTTATATATTTTATAGAGGACTCAAAGCTCATACAAAATCCATATAACGTGCAACTTGATTTTACAATGTTTTTAAATGTTATATAAGAATCTTATATGGGGTTTATAAGGGACTCAGACCACATGCAAAATCCATATAAAATCCATATAATGTGAAACTTATATAACTTTGCACCATGTAAAATTGTACATGACACTTTCCATGTGAGAAAGATTTATATAAACTTTACCATGTTTTTATATGTTGTATAAGAATCTCAGATGGGGTTTGTAGGGCAGTCAAATCACATGCAAAATATAAATTAGATATATGAAGGTAATAAAACTTCCTATATGGAAAAAGTTGTATATTGTAAAGGCCTAATATTTTGTGTGATTCACACATTGGTGAAATTAAAGGAATACATTACCTTTTTATGAAAAGTGGTCATTCTCTTCCCTGTAGTTACATATGTGGGTAAAAGCATTTTGGTCTGGCAATCCAAATTTTAGCTTTAGCTTAGCATAGGCACTGGAATGTAAGAGTTGCTATCTGGCTACTTAACATTCCAGCACCTATGCTAAGCTAAAATGCATGCACTAGGGACAAAAAAAAATTCAGGGAAGAGGATGAATGATCAATTTTCATAAAAAGGTGAAATTCCTAAAATAAAATTTTAAAACTTTATGAGAAGTTATATAAGCTTCATATATGCAATGTATTTTGCATGTGGTTTGAAAGCCGTACAAACCCCATTTGAGATTCTTATACAACATATAAAACCACTGTCAAGTTTATATCAACTTTCACATTATATGCATTTTATATGGATTTTGTATGACCTTTGAGTCCCCTTTAAAGGTGTATTGTGTAAGAATTGAAGTTTGAAATATGAAAAAATAAACAAAATGCAACAGGAGAATGTGAAGAAACAAATGCAGTCATCACACAAAAAATATGACCATGTACTCAGCTGCTGAGATATCAACCCAAATTAGCATGCTAAAAATTAGCCACGGCCCTGATGCCTATTTATTTGTATTGTAATACCAATTTTGCCACTAGTAATCGCTAGCGACTAACAGGCCTGCCACAGCTCGCAAACCTCCGATTGTTGACGAAGAAATCGCCTGTGGTTTAGTAGCACTTGGCTTGTAGTTGAAATTAGTCTGTCAGAGTCCATTTATGCCCTGTTAATGTACATGTTTATGGCTATTACGCATTTTCTGGAGTAGCTGTCAATTCTAGGGAAGATACAAAGTCCCACGTTTCCATCAGAATGGGAAGTAGGAGCGTAACGTTACAAGGATTGAGCTGTGGATTAGCTGAAACTAACGTCAACCCCACCACCACCACAAGTTATGGGAGCCAGGAACACACTCATTGAAAAGTGAAGATAAGAACCGATTAAACTGGAATTAAACCATCGACATAGTTTGAAAACCATTCATGGCAGCTGGAGCAAGTAGGCTAAAGGAAGATTGATGGTGGAACTGCAATGTTGGACAGGTAAAAAGACTAACATTAGGCTACCATTGCCCATGTCAAAAGTTATGTTAGATAGATAGCAGAGCCCGTAACATTACAACTATACGCCCTATGGTTAAATGTAGCGGTATGCCAAGCTGATGTTTGCTAACACAGGGGCTTGTGTTAACGAAATTGATCTGTAAACGTAAAGTAGACCCTGTCAAAAGCAATCAAGCTGTTAACGTTAGTAACCCGACTCTTGTCAGTGGGTGCAGTGGCGGCCAACTAGCTAACGTTAACGTTAGTTGGCTCAAATATCAATATGATCTAAATATCGACCAACTCTGGTAACATTGATTTGCACACCTAAATAATAGTGGACATTCAATTGATTTAATCGAGGTGTAGGTAAGGAATATCTCGATCACAAATTCGTTAGTAAAGGAAAACACATGTGCGTCGCTCATCGTTCTTGGAATGGTATGAAGCGGGCAGGGTGCTTATAGGCCATGAGCCCGGACCCAAAAATTAGCCTCTCGCAATCGAACGGGTGGGCAATTTCTAATCTGTTTTTTTGACTTCTTGGACATCTCAAGTAAACAGTTTGGCATGATAACCATTGCAAACAGGTAGCTTTTTGGTAGTTATCATGCGTTGAAATGGTGGACCAGTTAAATGGAAATGTGAAAATTCGGTATTGTGGTTCTTTCTTATTATGCAGTTTGTTGACCACACAGGGTGCTTAAATTACCTCAGGGATGCTTTCCCTTCAACCAAGACCCTACAGGGGTTGTTAGACCACACCAATAGGCCAAATAGAATCACCTCAGCAATATGTGAATGACAAAATGTGAAAAAAATGATAACATATGAAATCCGTTTTTTTTTCTCTCTCTAAACTTTTCCTGCAACAGCAAAACAACACCAAAAAACATCATGAACAAATACATATTAACATGTGATAACTATATACATTAACATGGCATGATAACCATTGCAAACAGGTAGTTAGTGAAAGATCATGTGTTGAAATGGTGGACCAGTAAAATGGAAATGTGAAAACTCGGTATTGTGGTTCTTTCTTATTATCCAGTTTGTTGACCACACAGGGTGCTTAAATTACCTCAGGGATGCTTTCCCTTCAATTAAGATCCTACAAGGGTTGTCAGACCACACTAATAGCCCTAATAGAATCACCTAAGCAATATTTGACAAAATGTGACAAATCGTTTTTTTTTTTTTCCTACTTTTCCTGCAAGAACAACATGAACAAACACCATGAACAAATAAACATTAACAACATTAAAAGGAACTACAGAGCTAACACCATGAGATAGCATAAGTTCTTCAAATTGTGTCCTGACAGTTGCCATTGGCACTACATCACAGCGAGGGAGAAGTTCTGTCCTGATATACAAAAACACTTGACATTTACATTATGCATTTAGCAGACACTTTTATCCAAAGCGACTTACAAAAGAGGCATAACAATCAAACTGCAACACAATACAAGGAAGTGCCTACTAGGAGTGCCATTTTTTAAGGAACTTAAGGAACTAGGACAAGAGATACTCTTGAAAGAGCTGGGTCTTCAAAAGTCTCTTGAAAGTAGAGAGTGCCTGTTGTTCTGATAGTCTTGGGAAGATTATTCCACCAGTTTGGAACGATGCATGAGAAGAGCGTAGATTGACCTGTGCGGGGTGTTGTTCGTTCTAAGCAGCGATCCTTGGTTGAGCGGAGCGATTGGAGTTTAGCATATGGTTTGATGATGGCTTCCAGGTAGACTGGAGCAGTTCCATCCAGTACTCTGTAAGCCAACATTAGTGACTTGATTTGATGCGAGAAGCCAGGGGCAGCCAGTGGAGCTCCCTGAACAGTGGAGAGGCATGTGCTCTCTTTGGCTGGTTGAAGACCAGGCGTGCAGCAGCCTTCTGGATCATCAGTAGTGGTTTTACCGCACAGGCTGGTAGACCTGTTAGAAGAGCGTTGCAATAGTCAAGGCGAGAGATAACCAGCGTCTGAACCAGGAGCTGTGCTGCATGTTGAGTAAGGTACGGCCTGATTTTCCTAATGTTGAATAGAAACGGCACGACCTAGCAACAGCAGCAACATGATCCGTGAAGGTCAGCTGGTCATCAATTAATACACCTAGGTTTCTTGCAGCCTTGGTAGGAGCAACAGATAGAGAGTCTATCTTAATGCTGATGTTGTGGTGCAGGGTTTGCCTGGCTGGGATGATCAGCAGTTCCGTTTTTGAGAGGTTCAGTTGAAGGTGGTTGTCTTATACCCTGCATGCAGATATGTCTGAGAGACAGTCAGAGATCCGTGTTGCCACTGTAGAATCGCCAGGAGGAAAAGATAGATAAAGTTGGGTGTCACCTGCATAGCAGTGGTAGGAAAAACCATGCGAGTGGATGACTGGACCCAGTGTTGTTGTGTACAAAGCAAAGAGGAGGGGCCCCAGTGCTGAGCCTTGGGGTACTCCTGTGGTAAGGTAGTGCTTTGCTGAGGTTTTGCCAAGCCATGACACATTGAATGATCGTCCAGTGAGGTAGGATTCGAACCAGGAGTGCGCTTTGCCGCCAACACCCATGCTTCAGAGTTTATCCAGAAGAATTCTATGGTTGACTGTATCAAACGCTGCTGATAGGTCAAGTAGAATGAGAACTGATGATTGTCCTGCTGCTTTGACTTCTTTAAGAGCTTCTGTTACTGAGAGGAGTGCTGTTTCCGTAGAGTGTCCACTTATGAAGCCAGATTGTTTGCAATCCAGGAGGTTATGCTGAGTCAGAAAATCCATGACTTGTTTGAAGACCGTTCTTTCGATGGTTTTAGATAGGAAAGGAAGAAGAGACAGGTCGGTAGTGTTCCACTTGCGTGGGAGAGAGAGATGTTTTTTGAGCAGTGGTCTTACTTGAGCTTGTTTGAAGGTGGTGGGAAATGTCCCTGAAGTTAGAGAAGCGTTGATAACATGAGTGGTTGCCTTCACAATTGTAGGAGTAATGTCCTGTAGAAGAGTGGTTGGAATTGGGTCCAGCTGGCAGGATGTCGGACGACTGCCTGTGAGAAGCTTAGTCACATCACTTTCTGATAGAGAAGCAAATGAAGTAAATGAAGCCGGAGGAAGCCTTTGTGTAGTCATCTGTATGGGTGGGTCCGAGAATCTGCTGCTGATTACTGCTATTTTGTCAGTGAAGAATTCAGCAAAGGTGTCAGCTGTGAGGTTGGTTGCAGGAGGCGGTGGTGGAGGGTTCATTAGAGATTTGAACGTGGAGAACAGTTTCTTGGTGTCCGTAGCATTGATGATCTTGTCCTGGTAGAATTCCTTTTTTGCAGAAGTGATGCTGAATGAGAAGGATGCTAACAATGTTTGGAATTGTGTTAGATCTGAAGGGTCCTTAGTCTTGCGCCATTTCCTCTCTGAGGTTAGTGCGCATCGAACGAAGAGAGTCAGTTAGCCATGCGTGAGACTGAGTGGATCGAGCTGGTCTGGTGGTCAGAGGACACAGGCGATCCAAGCAGGAGCTCAGAGTAGTGATATATTTTATTCAGTCAGCAACAACAAAGCACAATTCCCATGGGGCAAAGGTAACTGGGGAACAACAGCGACTGTGTGAATTTCACAGTGAATTTCCCAATGGTAGCGAATTTCCTAAGGGCAAAGCTAGCTGGGCGATTAGATTGATAGGTTAAAAAAAATCTGTTATCCTTATGGTTTGCTTATTATTATTATTGTGATTTTGTTTATTGCTAGTTTGTTTTCCTCCTGAGTTTGATTTGAATTAATAGGCTAACAGATAATCCTAATAATTATAAGTCATCAACAAAGCAAAACAGCGACTTTGCAGAGACAAGCAAACTGGGTCACCAGAATGAATAAAAATGATGGGAAATGTATTAGAATTGTTAGTTTTTATAATTTAAGCCAGCAAACAAAGAAAAATAGCTTGGGATGATGCAAACTGGATGACTACAGCGAATTATCGAACACCATAGCTAACTGGGCAATCAGATTGAATTTCGGAAGTTATGTCAGTTATCCTCATGTTAATGAGCTATGGCATGGTTCAGTGAAAAACAAATGGAGTGTTATTTTCTTCAAATTTCACAGACAAGCCAGAGTTGTTCTGTGATTAGGTAAATCAAACATACAAAGTCTATATCTGTGGCTTGTATGATTCACAAAAGAGTTGTGGCAACTAATGTTAAATTCGTTTTCCCTCCTTGCTCACTCTGCACCAGTAGTTTGTGCCAATTCCTCTTGGTGCATAACAATTTATATGCAGGGCCTTGTAAAAAACTGTAACAGAGATATTAATCACCAGTAGAAGTACCCTAATTGCTATATGTGCAACATCTAAGAATTGCCACTATTTCCGAGTGGAATGAATATGGTTCAAATAAGAAATGCATGATAAATATGATAAAGCTACTGTTCTGCAAAGGTTATCATACCAATTCATAAACTGGACATATATAGCAATAAAAAAATACCAACAAGACTTTGCCCACCCTTTCGATTGCGATCGGTGGTATGGCTCATGGACTATTACTGCTGACCTGCATGTCCCGAGTCAAACGATAACTCTTATCACGCACTAACGTTAGGCTCTTCCAAACGAGAAGCCTTCGTTTCGGTGTTGCCGATGCATTGTCCCCTGTCAATATGTTGAACTTAGTTAACGTTAGTCTGAGTTACAGGCGCGCTTTTCGCTAAAGGCGATTATTTTCATGGGCTCTTGCAGAAATCAAGCTTCTTGATATAGTTGCATGTTACCCATCTTTGTAAATTATGGTGGAAGCTTTTAATTTTTGGATAGGGTAGAAAAAATACTTTGTGAAGAAGAGCCTCAAACTCTACAGGCTATGGCTCTGGTTTATGCTGAACACCACCCCCTTGAGTGTGGAGTATGGTATATGATTTTTTGACAGGAATTCCACATAGCACCTTTAAAATACATATAAGATTCTAGGGATATAAATATAGGATATTTGACATCAGACATTAGGCCACTGACAATTCACACAATAGCACATCAATTTTACTTTTTTAAAAATCAGACAAAACATACACTTCAGATACAAGAAACATATGTGGTTTATATCATATTCTTTATACATGGGTAAGCCATGGTAGATGTTGTTGCCCTCTTTTGTGTCAGACAGATGTGGTCTAGTAGTTAGGGTTTAAGTAATTAAAAGGTTGACAGTTCGATTACCGTCCAATGCGTCATCTAAACTAGACCTACTCTCCAACATGCAGCCCACTGTACCTGGTCAGTATAGGTTACTTCACTGTGTACTGTGTCTTACCAATTTGTCCACAAGGGTTAATTATATTCTTATCAAAATAGAAAGCCTGCATAGTTTTATATAAATTTCATGTATGTTACATGTATGCTTCATACTCAAACCTATATATGTAATGTGTATGTCTCATTTACTGAAACTTAATGTTCCTTATTATTTACTTATTCAAATCAGATATATTGTGCGCTTCATTCACATATGATAAAATGAGAAACGGGCCACTTTTGTAGTATGTGCCATTTAAGATTTGGATAGTCATACAGTATGTTTCTGGCAGGAAAAGTTTTTATATGGTTTTTATATGACACTTCTTATAAGTTTCAGATAAATCTTTTTCATATGGGCGCACCAAGTTTGATAAAGGACAACATTGGTCAATTTGTAAACATAGGATATGTGGCTCCTTGCATAAACACACTGTTTTAACCACTTTCTTAGTCATTCACACAGTGCTGTGTTGTCAGGTTCAAAGCTTTTGGAGTGACATTTGGATCATGTTAAGATGTTAAAAAAAACAGTTTAAGTTCTGCCCCCATGGGTAAGCTGTCAATTACATGTTTTATCCATAAAATTTGAGGGACAGAGTAGGGATGTATGATCACGATGCTAGAAGTGACCTACTAGTTGACTTCTCTGATTATATTCTGATGTACAGTAGAATTACCAACACCTTGCTTATGGAGGGTCAATCTCCGGAAGCAGCAGTGGCTGTCATCATTTCAGCTGTTGGGGGAAGCCAAGTGTCTACCCCAGTGCTGTCAAATATCCAGGTCATTGGGAACCTTACCATTTCAACAGGTCAGAAGCATTGTATGTGTTGTTCCAGTTAACCTAATGTTGTCAGGGAGGAGAATGCAAAAAAAAAAAAATGATGTAGACCAAATAACAAAATAGAAGCTAATGCATATTGAAATAGCACAAATGAAACTGAAAGAAAGTTGCTGTGCCCCATGCAGTTGAAGGTAGGCCTAGCTGCTGGTTTACTATTCAGTCTAAATTTTCACATTCTTCCGTGACCTGGAACAACAGGTCTCGAGGTTAAGTCCCACCAGACTTTTCTTTAAAATAAATGCCAATATGTTCTCGATGCAAGCCAAATAGTAAATAATAATATCAGTTTTGAAAGATGTAGGCAGCGCAAATGAATCAACTGCATGGTACAGTATGTCAATCTATAAAGGGTAATGTTAAAGGCTTATAAGGGTTCACATTTGTGTAACACACTGACATAAGGCCTCTTAAGAACAGTCAGTATCAGAAATAACTAGCCTGACAAGCCAGACTATCACATAAATGTATGGTCTGGCGACGAGTCATAGACCCTGGCTAAAACTAATCAGTCATTAGTTTAGCATTTTATGCATTATTGTGTGTAGGTTCATAGGCCTATTATCATTGTAATGTGCCTACTTTAGCATATGAA